>SNQJ01S0183099.1:0-14085 GCA_010110895.2 Picea sitchensis | reverse complement strand
GGCCACGAGGTCTGCGTCATCCTCAGTGATTGTATATTATGGCGGCTCCTTGTGCGCCTTGGCCTTTTTGCGCACACCCCCAATGTGTATGATCGGCCTCTTGGGTTGGCCTTGTTCCTGTGTGGTAGCATTCGATGGGGTTCCTTGTGCTATCGCAGCCCCTTTTTCCAGTTCTTTCGGTGCCTGGGTGGTGTCCTTTTTCCCGTCTTGGGTACCTTTCTTTGGCACACCCCCCTTCTTTTGTTGTGTCGGCTTCTAACTTGGCTTTGGCTTCTTAGGCACAGCTTTATCCCCGACAGGTGTCTGAACTTGCCCTGCATCAACCTCCTTACCTGTGGGCATCTCTTGAGTGAGAACTGGAATTCTCCAGTCATCTTGCCAATCCCTGATTTCCATCTCTACGTCTTCTTCCTTGACGCAGTATTGCAATTGTAGCCATTCCTTCTCAGGATCCCTTCGCGCTTAGATCCATACAGTGTGTTTGGTCACTTTGAAGGTTGCGATGTCCCGATATTACACAACCACTTCTGGAGGAATTCGCCAACTGTTGGCAATGCTTTCTTGGAGGTCATTGTAATACCCCGTGAACATGCTTGCATTTGTACTTCTGACTTTGGGGTCCGAAGTGCTCCTCAACAATGTGTACCGCGTTGCGCGGCAACAACTGGTCCGCTCACAAAAGTATTTGTACTGGGGCTCCCTCCATCCGATCAAGGCGATCAAGATGAGTAGCCAAGAGTAATGAAACTTTGTCCTCGGGTCTTGTGTGTCTCCTTAGTCCTCAAGGAACATGTTTAATAAGTATGGGGCCCAGCTGAGCATAGTGCCCTCCGCGCACTGTGCTGCAGTCGCGACGAACCTGGCAAGGACTTCCTCCTTGCAGCACTTCCTGAGCAACTTGCAAGCAATGAGTTTGGTGGCCAGCCTTGTTGTTGTGTCACGGATGCGCTTGATGATGATTCCAAGCGACCTGCTCTCTGTGCCATATGTCTTTTTCATCTCCTCCATCGGCGCCTTCTCCTTTGTTTGTCGTCGAGGTACTGCGTGGGATTCTCCCCTCGAGATGGCAAACCTGTAATATAAGAAATGAGCTCCACGTCTATAGAGATAAGCTCTTCCATCCATAGATACCCTCCGTGGGAGACTGTCATCAATTTCTCAACGCAGCTTTTTACATCGCAGCCCCTTCCAAAATGTGGGATATCAACCAGGTTTAGAATTCCGGTGTTGGCCAATCCGGCTGCCCACTGTTTTGGTTGTAAAATCGGATCACCGAAGGGTCCTGTACCCACGCTATCAAGGTAGACCTACTTTGCAAATTCAGGGAACTTGTCCATGTCAACCACATCGTGGTCCGAATAGCGTAGTTTTTCCACGCATCCCAGAAGGTCAGGCATGGCCTGCTCCCCTTCCAGAATGTGCAGCAGGACTACTGTTGTTGCAGCCTGTCTACGCAGTGATCTTGCTATGGGTTGTTTTCCCTTTCGCTGTGGTGGCTGGCTCGAGGTTCCAGCCTCCATTGTTCTGTCATCGGCATATGCCTCTAGCCGGCCGATAACATCTTCTACTAGCCCCTCATGTTGTTGCTCCGGCCCTATTGTGTGTGACCGTCCTAGTAGGGTCGCTTCTGTTTGGTTTGGGGTTGTCCCATTTACCCTTTGGGCCTCTTCAGCGTGTTCAGGGCGCAAAGGATTGCATGCGTCCTTGGCCTGTTGGCCCTGTCCCATTTTCGGCATATCAATGTCCATGCCAACCGTTGTTGTTGGTTGGGTTTCCTCCACCACGGGTGTGGGGCTCACTGGTTCCACATTGGGTGAGGGAATTTTGTCCAAGTTGACGAATGCGGCAGTCTGTGTGGGTTCCTGTTCCATTCCCTGTGGTTGTTGTGGTGTTCTATGATGGCTTCAAGGTTTTCTGCAAGCCTGGCTCGACACACCTAGCTTAGGTGGTGCCATGGTGGTTAAGGTTGATTTTTTCCGAGTTAGTTCGCTCTGTATCTCTTGCTAACTCACTCTCTGCTCCGTATACTCTCTCGCTCTGTGATTTCACAATTTCACAATAACCATTCTATTACCCACGTGCCTTATATAGCAAGTGTCATGAAGCTTCTCGGAGAAGATACCCGAGTTGTGGTTTAAATGAAATTGGGGAAATCAAGGGAAGAATAAGTGAAGCAAATCTGGTAGAAAATCATAAGGATGATAATAAGGGTAGCGATGATAATGTGAAATATATCATCCCTATGAAAAGGTATGCCAAGCCTTTCAACAAAAAACTAAGTTCAAAATATTTTCACTTGGCACCTACGCATCTTCATCAAAATTATTTTGAGGACTATCCCAAGTGGCAGAGAGCTAGAAACAAGGATTCACATGAGAACATCAGAAAATGGGATAAAGTGTATCAGTCTTCTAGCAACTCATCTCAGCCAGTTGCACGACATAAAGTTAGACATGCTAGTGAGAGGACTCTGCCTTGAAGTAATTTTTCAACATGACCACTTGGTGTCCAAAGGTACACCCTTTTGTAACGTATTTCTAACCCTTCTCCTTTTCTTTCAGTTTTGTATTATTTCATTTGAATGTATAGTCATGTCACTTATGTTATTCATTGTATCATAGTTTCATTTATGTAATTATTATCAAGAGCATCTCATTTATTAATTATTATGTTTATACATGTACTTGTATTAGATATTGGTGAGCATTTTGTTTTGTAGATTTTGAAGTTCTCGTATGCTCTCCTTCAAAAAGATCGAACACACGTCCCCATGTGGAGCCAGATGTTGACCACCTATTTCAACTCGGGGTCAAGTCCATGTTCCATGAAGATATGTACCTAGTGGTACAACCATTTTGAAGATTTTTTCTTAACAGGGCAAATTTTGCCCCCAGCACGGTTTTCTATGTAATCAGAATTTTCGCTCCCTACATGGGATAATATTGTAATATGCTAGCATAAGTCAATTTTTGGCTAGTTACCTAGGATTTTATCATTAGGGAAGTCCTTTCATCGAGTGTTGTTTTTCCTTAGGTAATTAACCTTGCTTAACTGCGATTTTAATTATCCTTGAGTTTTTCACTCACAATAATTCTCCAAAGTGGTGAAAGGCGTTCTAATGATCAAGCCCAAGGGGTGACTAAGGTCTAGAAGTGTTGTAAATGACCATGCTAGACATCTCCTAGAGTCTTGCGGAATTCCATTAAGTTTTGATAGGATTTTTTAAATAATTAAAAATCCCGCAAACTGGGGATTTTTAATTATTTTTTATGTAAAATGTAAAAAAGTTGTCCTTGGGGATTTTGTATAGGGGTATGAGTACTCAAATCAAATGGTTTATGAACCCCTACACCCTTGGACCAAGTCTCAGATCATTTGGACAAGTTTTGCTTGGTCATTGTCCATGAGGAGTCCAACTCAGTCAAAAATCAACATGTAATTGGCTTAATTAAAATAATCAAATTTTCTAAAAGTGACCAAAGTCATGAGAGAGTGGAAAAAGGATTTCTAATGTCTTTCCTAAGTTGGGAAAGTGATTTTCCACTTAGAAAAGGCATTGAGATCGAAGCACATAAAGTTCCATAGTCAAAGGAATGGAAACAATAGTCAAGATAGGTTGTTGTGTTGCAGATGTGTTGACCAAGCCTTTGTCTCGTGTAAAGTTTGAGCACTTTTGAGACAAGCTTGGTATAGTCCGAAAAGACCTCCCTCGAAAGGGGGAGTAGTGTTGATGCCAGCCTTCTGCTGAAGATTTCCAGCTTCGTGTTGATGTTGATAAGATGCCAGCTTCATGCTGAAGATTTCTAGCTTCGTGTTGATGTTGTTGTGATGCTAGCTTCATGCTGAAGATTTCCATCTTCGTGTTGATGTTGTTGTGATGCCAACTTCGTGCTGAAGATTTCCAGCTTCGTGTTGATGTTGTGATGCCAACTTTGTGTTGAAGATTTCCAGCTTAGTGCTGATGTTGATGAGATGCCATCTTCGTGCTGAAGATTTCCAGCTTAATGTTGATGTTGTTCATGCTCCAGCCTTCATGCTGTGATGATGTTGTTGTTGATGTTGTATCAGCCTCGTGTTGTTATTGATGATGATGATGTATTAGTGCTATACTAATCCATGTTGATGCAGATGATGATGATGCCATTCCAGCTCCTCGTTGTGGATGATGATATTGATGATGAGAAAAACTTTCAATGATTTATAGATATGCTAGTCAGTGTTCCAGATGTTGTTGATGTTGTTGCCCTCTCTCTTTCCTGATGATGTTGTAGAATACCCTTATTGTTAAGGGGGAGTGTTGAAATATTGTAACTGCAAAGAGTATTCTATTTATTATTGAGTTATTATTCATCAGATCAATCCCCTTTTGTGGATTGATCATGTCGGGTATTGTAATTGACCAAATCCCCTTTTGTGGATTGGTCAAACCTTAATTGTATTATGCAAATTAAGAAGTCGGCCCCCAGGCATAATTAAAGTGGTTTTAAGAACTAAGAAGATAAGTCGGCCCTACCCAGTAAAAAGAAACCTTTCCAGCGCCTACCAGCTAGTATAAATAAAGGAGGCTAGCGCCTCATTATCACACTCACTCATTCACTCATCAAGTGCGCAAGTTTGGTAGCTGCAGTTGGGAGAAAAAGGAAGAGAAAGGCGCATTGCTCAGTGTTGGATATTCTCTAGTGTTTTGGTTTATTGTCTTGGCATTGTATTGGCTATCTATATTAAGGAAGTTTAGCTGGGTTTTCTCCCCCATGAGGGTTTCCCGGGATAAATGTTGCGTATCTTGTGATTGTGTTTCTCTCAGTGATCCTACCTATGCTATGGTTATCTAGTAAATTGAAAAGAAACCTAATAATAGCTCAAAACTTAACAATACGCATACAAGAAAATAGTAGCAACCCAAAAACAAAAAAGAAAACCGAAACAGTTTCTCTGTAAAAACTTAAAAAGGTCATATTCAGGCTTTATAACTTCAGATCTGACTGAAATGGTCGTATCTTGGGCTAACAGAAACCTTTTCCAGTGAAATGAAAAGTGTTCCAAATGAAAACAAACAATCTGGACACAATGGAATAGTCCTCTCAATCGAGAAAAGGACAAAAAAGGCAGAAACCAAAGATGTGACAACACAGCTTCAAGATCTCGATCTACAACATGAGCGAGTCTTCAAATGTGCTATGATACCATGTTCGACAACACAAGTATTCCAATAGAGGACAAACACCTTCTGTAACCACTCACACAACTAGATCAAAGATCAATACACCGATGTTTTTACGTAGTAAAACCCATGTGGGGAAACATCCACGGCCGCAGCCAATGTGGCCACTTGGAGCAATTTATTAATGCAAAAAAAATATGTTACAGAGAGTTTCTCACAATCGATCATCGGCAAATGACTCTCCATGCTCTTTAAATAGAGATCGTGGACCAATCGGGTGCTAAGCCACGGATCAATGTAGCCATTAAGATTGAAGAGAATATGAGTCATCGGATCACTCTATGTCGGGAACATATCGTGACCATCGGATCACAAATCCATATTGATGCATATTAAAGAAAGACACTAAGAAACACGCTTTAACCTAACTACACATTAGACTAAGTTGATATTAACTAACTCCTAA
Organism: Picea sitchensis; assembly: GCA_010110895.2. NCBI lineage: Eukaryota > Viridiplantae > Streptophyta > Pinopsida > Pinales > Pinaceae > Picea > Picea sitchensis. The sequence goes on along the minus strand of SNQJ01S0183099.1, from coordinate 8,458 downwards.
GTGTCTAAATATCCTAACTATTATTTTTTTAGCATCATGACCACCAACAATATCTAGGGGATAATCCTCCATACCCAGAGTGGACAAGTTATAAATGGATCAGGTATTTAATTAATACCTTTAACCCGGAAAGAATTCCAAGAGAAAATTTTGGATATGAACAGGGGAAGAAATCCTAGAACCTTCATTTTAGTGCCCCCGGGAGTATTGCTTGACAACCCAATGCCAGGGACTAAATTTGTAGGGGTATATTACTGATTGTACTTTTTCAGTCCCATCGACCTACCTTCTTGGTCATTCATTGGACATTAACATATTTATTTTATCTTATTATCATTTCAGGACTTTGTATTCAAAGATATTGATTCGTCCAAAGATTTTCTTCCAGCACAAGCTGGTTTTATTTCATTGTGGGTTTGGTCTAGTAAGAAGTATAAAACAATGAAAACAGTGTGATTAATGCTTCATGATTGTTTCAAATTGATGGGTCGACACTAACCATTCTTGACCATTGTTGTGGACAGTTATAGAAAGCAAGAAGGATGATAAAGCAGATTGTACAATCAAGCTGAGAATTTTGCTTCTCCACGGGTCATTTTGTTTTTAATATCTTTTGGAATGAAAAGGCTATTAATTTAGGTGTGAAAATTATTAGATGCCCAGTGAATATAATATCTCTTGTATTACTACTATAAAGTAGGGTACTGCCTGTCTTCAGAAATTTTCTGTATGCATTTTGTTTCAGTTAAATTAGCCTTCGCAAGGACATTACATGCAAGTATAATAGTAAATGTAAATAACCAAAAGTTAGTGCATCTTATTGCTTACGGGAACACTATTAAATGAACCTAAAACGATAGTGACCAACTTTTGGTTACTCTTAGATTTGCATTACATGTGACACAACTAAATTTCGAGTGAAACATTTTAGCAAGTGGCAATAAATTAATAATAATTCCAAACAAAGCCGAAAAGAACAAAAAAATAAGAAGCAATTTAAACTAGCACTATTGTTTATGACATATGTTGAGAATTGGCTACTAGTACCCTGACATGATACCAACCTGTCTCAGGTGCTAATACACGGATCATCTGTAGAGAAACCAAAAGAAAATACATAAGAATTTCTCATACGATTACCATACTAAATATAGTCCAGAGAAACAATGAGTTACCTCTTTCAAAACCTTTGGGCAAAGCCATTGGCGGACACGTATGTTTCCTGCAAAGAATTTTAAAAATCAGAATAACCTGGGAGTACAACAAGCTAGTAATGGCATTTAGCAAAGAGATTGTTTATTTATTTTGCTATATTCTTGCAAAAATTATCTTCTACAGTAAAACAATGGTTATGTAGCAGCCTAGCAGAGAAGAACCTGGTTTCCTGAAAGTACTTAAGTGTACAAGTTCAATACTGAGTTATCCAAGTTACCACAATGCAAAAACATTCACATGTACAAAAACAGCAATTAAAATTCTCTCTATTAGTTTCTTTCTAAAAATTAGCGTTCCACAGGGATGTGTTTCCTGTGGTTGGAGACGCATCCCCTACACTCCCCACAGTTGGTGACTTCTTTGGGAACGTCCCCTGCATGCCCCTGATACTTGGAGCCTTCACTGGGGACGTCCTGTGTAGAAATGGGATGTTCCTGGTACTTGGGGATACTCCAGGATGCTCCTTGCTGTTGTGCATTCTCATTAAAACAATTAAAAACACATCATTTTTAATTTAAAGCAAATTGGGGATTCCACCACCTTCACCTTGCCTTTTCTTCTCTATATAATCCTCCCAGCCCCTAATTTTTGTTGTTTTTCACCTACAACACACTAGTTTGAGTACATTAAGGAGGTTGAAGTTGGACTTTTATGAACAAAAAGCTTTCAAAGGAAGAAAAGTGTCGACAGCAGGGACTTTCTACCATGTTCCAAGTGCATTTCACGTCCAGCCAGCATTCTTTCTGTGAAAACTTGTAAAAACACATCTTTTATCATTTCCTTAGCTGGAAAAGTTAAAACAACAGTCAGATTTGAAAAAGGGGCATGCTGTCTTCACTTTCCCATGGCATATAGATGCAGAATACCAAGCAGAGGCTGATTAAGCATGACTAAAGGCTTGAACCATGATCCATTTACTTTTTTATGTTATTATTTTATGATAGTCTTGACTCTTTACTATTTAAATGATAATGCATGTAATTATATCATGTATCATTGTATTTCATATAGAATTGGACATTGATTAGTTTACAATGAGAAATACAAGGATTCTCCTATTTTGAAGACCAATTTGCAAAAATGCCAATTGGAACATGGATGTTGTTGCCTTAATTGTATAAATGTGTAACATTAATTATGCATAAAAAATATCTATTATTTTTGTATTTAGAATTTGTTGTTTTCTAGATATTTAATATCTGGGGTAGGGTCCTTGACCCTTAGATTTTCACCCTTGAAAATCTTGAGGGTTAAGAGCCAGCATGCACTATTTTGGCTGGCATTCAGAGAATTTCCCAGAGTGTAGCACTTGTGTGAGTCAGAGGTTGGTTCTCATCAGAGACAGGTACATCATCGGTATATGGTTGTTTTCGTTTCAGAGATAGAGTTGGCTTGGTTTCCCATGCATTTGAGAGAAATGTCAATATTTAGCAGGTCACCCTACTTTTCAGGAGACAGTGATTGGAGACTCGTTTGACAATTTTGAGCATACAGAGTTGGTCCTTGCATGATAATAAGCCCGATGGACCTTTTTCCAAGGATCATGCAAGTACTCTCTATTTTTAGCAAGTTGATCTCCAGGCCTCAGATTGAGATTCTGAGTGTGCAATATTGACCCTTGAGACATTCTGAGTCTTTTGGACCTTTTCCGGGTCACATGCATGGTATTTCTATTTTTATCAGGTGGAGCACCAAGGCTCGCATGTGAATTTTGATCACATATTTGGAATCCTCTCAAAAAATCAAATCCGAGTATGGTATCATTGACATGTGAGGATATTCTATTTTTAGCAGTGTCTATTTTTAGACATATGACACATGGCAGTGTTCTCCTAATCACCCAGGACATTTTTGACATTTTCCTATTTTTTACAAGTTTGACCCTATTTCTAGCAGTTTCTATTTATAGCAGTGGTGGTTGGTTCCATAAGTGAAAAGTGGCAAGGTCAAATTCCAACATGTGGCGGTGTTTCAATGTGACATGTGGCATCTACTTGGCATCAATTGATGAGGGGGCACACTTTCCAAGGAAAAAACATTAAAGTCAAAAATAATTAATTAAACAGGGCGCATGCATGAGGTAGCAATCCCATGGACATGATTGAGCCAATCAAGGATTAATTTTCTCACTAACTTTCTCTCACTCGCCATAACTCCACTTTCCATGCATTAATTTCTCCAAATTCCTTTTAAATCCCTCTTAAACATTAAATCCCTAAAACTTAGGGAAATTCCAAAACAATAGGGTGAATCCTCATATTGGCTAACTCATGCATTACTTCGCCAAATTTAGTGTTTAGATATGTGTTGGATTCCTAATTTAATCCTCCATGTGTTTCTCCCTCTCATAAAGCCTAATGCGCATTGATTCATTGCATTAACTCTCTCCTCTATCCAAGAATGTGCCCCTCTCACTCTTCCTTCTCCCTCACACGTGTGGCACATTATCTCTTCATTACTCCTCCCTCCTTCCGTGCATGCACCCCCTCACTCTCTAAAGCCTATTCCCTTACTCACTTAACTCCCTCATCTCTCCTAGCATGCGCCTAAACTTCTCTCTTTCTCCTATTCCTCACTCCTCATCCTCTATTTTCTCATACTACTCTCTCATTCCTACACTCCCATGTACATCTTCCAAAGAACTAGTGCACATCCTCTCCTTTACCACACCTTTACTCTCCCTTTTCCTCACACATGACAGGTTCACTCCACTTCTCATGCACATTTACCCTTTATCTCTCCCACTTATCTCCTCCTCACTCATTTGGATGCATTCCTATTCTCTCTCCATCTCCTATGCATCCTCCTTGGTCTCTCTCTGGTGAAGTGACCCCCCCTCGGTTATATATTGGATGATCTACACTGGTTTTTGGTTGGATATTTGCAGCAACAACATACTCTTATTCTTTACTCCTCTCTCATTCTCTAGTCTAGCTACTCTTTCTTTGAGCATGGATAGTCATTGTACCGGTTGTGGACTTGTTGATTGTGGTGCAATCAACCCTTTGGAAAGCCTATAATAAAGAAGCGTTGTGTTTGTTTTGGAACTTTCCTTCTTGTCATCATCCTTCTTGAGTATCTTGATGGGTTTCAAATCTTTTCCTTGGTATTCTGCAAGATTCTCCTTATACTTATCTGTCTTTGGTAAAAGTGTATCAATACAATCTTCTTGTATGAAAGGTAACTCCCAAGGATCATACTCAATAACCTAAGGAGCCATATCATATTCACAATTACTCCAATAGACGAGGCTGTTTGGATCAACCACATGATTCTTTACAACATGTTGACTGTATAAAATCTCAAATGTCCCATCCCTCAAAGGGACATGTGCATGAATGAGGTCCATACTAAGAAACCCTCCTAGGGTAGTGGACCAACTTCTTGACAAGAGCATGCCCCAAGCGTCTCGTACATCAATCACAATTATATTCATGATGAGGATGATGTGAGGGAAAGCCTGCAGGTATACCTCCACATCTTCTACGAGACCGTACACTTTCATCTTTTTCGAATCAATACCACAAATGTTTCCATCAGGGCAAGTTGTTCGCAAACCAAGTTGTTTCATAACCTTTAGAGACATCATATTTGTCAAGGCTCTGAAATCCAACATACAATTATTCTAACGAATGCCATTTATACCCAAAGAAAGATAAAAAAGAGGATTGTCCTCTCCCTGGCTCCCATGATACATGGTATTTAAGATCATTGGGGCATCTCTTGCCTCATCTTGTACCTTTAATGCCTTCAAAACTTCTCTTCTTACGAAAGGAATCTTGCACATCTCAACCACGGGTACTGACATATTCATCTTTCCAATCATACTTGGTACATCTATATGCAGGCGAAGATCCTTATTTGTTGGTGTAGGCTGTGGAAGTAGGTCATGAACTAGAAGTGGAGGAGGTGGAGGAACTTCCTTCTTTGTCGGAGGTGGTGGAACTGGCACTTTGTTTCTTCTCGACTATGTCAAAATTTCATTTTTCCTCAAATTGTCCTTTAAGTCTTCATCCATTTGGTTCAATACATCCAACCGAGCTCGTCGAGTTGCCTGCTTGTTGATTTCCCCAAGTTGCCCCTCTATGATATCAATGCACTCATAATCTTGGAGGGTAAAAATTGTATCAATGAAGTTCAATCTTTACATAGAGACTAGATCTTCATCTTCTCTCTATCTCGGACACTCGTTTTATGAATGAGGTTCTTGACAAGGCAAACACCATGGCGATCCCTCCATGCTGACTATCCCAACAGGATTCAAGGTTGTTGATGTTTTGGTAGCAGCGAAAGGTATTCCCTCCTGGACAACTTTTCTTAGAGAAGAAGAAGATTCCAAGAAGTCAAAGGAAGACCATTGAAAAGTTGAAGAACGCCATGGAAGAGAAGTCGGCCCACAGGAAAAGAAAAAAGTGGAAATAGAATTTCCAGGAAGAGAAGTCGGCCCACAGGAAAATAATAAAGTGGAAATATAATTAAAAGAAGAGAAGTCGGCCCCCTATACCAATATCACCTTCCCCATGGATGTACTTGTTGTTGATGTGCCAAATGCATGGGGTATGCTTCTATCTAGAAAGTGGGTTGCAACAATGGGAAGCACCCTACAAATGGATTTGACTTATGCTACTATTCCTTCCTCTGAAAACTCATTTGTGAAGCTTTATAGGGAAAAAGAAAGGAAATCCCATGGGGAAGATCCCAAGGAACCTATGAATGAGCTTGTTTATCACATGAGTGACATTGGAACTTATTCAATTTGTTCCAATTTTCTTGCACCAGTAAAAGACAAGTTCAAAGAAGAGAAAATTCATTTTGATGGGGCACTTAGTCTGGAAAATGCATTTTAATGGGGCACATTCTAGGTCTGGTAAAGGAGCAGGAATTGTCCTTAATTCTCTATCTAAACAGTCATACTATTTTTCTTTCAGATTGGAATTTGAGGCAACTAATAATGTGGCTGAATATGAGGCACTCTTCCTAGGATTAGAGATTGCTCAGGATATGGGAATCAAAGCTCTAAATATCAAAGGTGATTCCGACTTAGTAATTCTCCAAGTGAAAAATAAGTTTGCATGTAAGAGTGAGAGACTAAAGAAGTACAGAAATGCAATCTGGGATACCATGGAAATGTTTGATGCCTTAGATCTTATATCAATTCCCAGAGAACACAACAACTTAGCAGACAAGCTAGCAGTTTCAACGTCTACTTTTCAGCCTTCAGAAGAAATGTTAAGTGGTCAAGGAAAAATGGAAATCATTTTTCGACCATCAGTTCCAGATAATATGGATCATTGGTGTTGAATTTTAATGATTGCTAGGCTCAAGTATGAGGTTTATTTCATTTAGCATGTAATTGAACCATAAACAAATGCAACAACACCGTACACAAGTGTTGCAATAACCAAGATCACAAGAAGAATAACCATGCACAAGAACACAAGAAGTATCCTGGGAAAACCCTTCTAAAACAAGGGAAAAACCCAGCAATCCTTTGCTATATTCTCAAGAGAAGATCCCCCAACACCATAGACCTAGCACAAAAGCGGGTGTTTACCAAAAACTAGAACCTAGCACCCAAGAGAGGTGTGCACTTCAACCATACAAGCACTTGTTGAAATTTCCAAATGACAAGTGAGAGTGTGTAATCCTCAATGAGGATTCACCTTTATTTATACAAGACTTGACACAGCAAAAGGTGTATGTATTGGCACAATAGGGTCGACCTCAATAACTCAATAATATAATTAATCATTACACAAATATTAATTATCTTTCACATATGGTGGGGCCGACTTGTACCCTTTACATCACAAATTAGGGTTACAAGTAAATCTTACGCTCAGACAATATAGAAAGGATCTCACACGTCCACTAGTGCTCAGCCACTAGGGACACGTCCACCTGTGCTTAGCCACAGGGACGTCCTACTCAACAGATCTCTCCACTGAGTCCACAGGAGAACCATCTGGAGTACCATCTCAAGCCGACTCAACTGAGTCCACAGGAGTACAAGGCAAGAGACCATCTCAAGCTGACTTAACTCAGTCCAGAGGAGTACAAAGCAAGAGACCACACGTCATCAGAAATCAGTCCAGAGTCTGACGTACACCCATCACATGGGCACACCCAACACTTGGGCACACATCGTCTCAACTCAGTCCAGAGGAGAATGACACACCCATCACATGGGCCCTCTCACAGATCGACTCAACTCAGTCCAAACGAGAACGACCTGCAGAAAGTCACACGACGTTGCAATCATCAACACTCCCTCTCATCTAGGGACGCATTCTCCACCAGGCCAAGTCTCTCACGGAAGTACTCGAACTTTGTCCTGGAAAGCAATTTGGTGAAGACATCTACAACCTGCTCATGTGTAGAAAGGTATTGCACGTGTACTGCTTTCCTCTGCACCATATCTCTGATATAATGGTATTTGATCTCAATGTGTTTCAATTTATCGTGAAACACAGGATTCTCTAAGAGCTTCACACAGCTCTAGTTATCACAATGAATAATGGTGGAATCCATCTCATGACCAAATAAATCTGCAAGGAGCTTGCAAAGCCACATTGCTTCACGGACTGCCACACATAACGCTATGTACTCTGCTTCTGCGGTACTCAAAGCCACAGAGCTTTGTTTCCTACTGCACCAGGAAACCATGGCAGATCCCAAAGTAAAACAACAACCAGATGTGCTCTTCCAGTCCACTACGCTCCCTGCCTAATCTACATCGGCATATCCCTACAATCTCATGTCTACAACGGAGACATATCTCAGGCCATATCCAACTGTGCCTCATAGATATCTCAATACATGCTTCGCTGCTATCCATTGATTCTATCTCGGCTGACTCATAAACTGACTAAGTGCGTTCACTGCATAGCATATATCAAGTCTGGTGTTAACCAGATACATCAATGATCCAATCATCTGTCGGTAAAGATGTGGATCAATCTCGCCTGAATCATAGAAGTCGCATCCATTTTCTTCAGATCCATCACCATCAGTGTAGGCATGGATTTGCAGTCTGTAATACTGAATTTCTTCAATATCTCCACTATACATTTTCCTTGACTCAGGAAAATCTCATCAATCCTCTGCCATACTTCTGTTAATGTTTATGCCATTATTATAGTTCTTTGCATTTCATAAAATAAGAGCATAATATGAACAAGATCACTGAGAAATACACATCCACAATAGACACAGCATTTATCCTGGGAAACCCTCTAGGGGA
>SNQJ01S0183097.1:0-19042 GCA_010110895.2 Picea sitchensis | reverse complement strand
TCAAAAATTATAATCAAGATACAAAGTAGCCATTAACAAAAATAACCAACAAGTTGTAATTAAACATAATGGAGAATTTAACCACACACAAAGTAACTAAATCAATGAGACAATATTTTTACCCTAGAACCCAATTCGAAAAACCAATGAATGGTGCTCAATATTCTTCTTTATTCAAGTTTGCAACTTTACAATGATATCCTCATCCTTGGCCAAAATCCCTTTGAGAATGAGTGAGAGTGATGAAATAGGGAGAGATAGAGGATAAGGGAAGGCCAACAACCATGACTCTTCACTTCCCATTTCTTAGCCTTCTCTCCTATCTATTTCCTTGTCCCTTTAATTATTTTCAACAACTTTTGAGTTACATGCTCATTTTTCTTATTCCATGTTAACTAGAAATTTTTTACATGGATTTCATAATGTTGATTAATTGTGAATTTATCTTATAAGTATTGAGTCTTATCCATTCTTCAGTCTAGATTTATTTTAGATCACACCTCCCCATTGAGAGGATTTTTTATTTCGAAAATCTCTAGGAACCAATCTGGATCAGTGTTTTCTACTTCTCTGGAATGTGGCTCTAATGCTAGCTCCTAGCTATAACTCTATATCTGGCTCTACCCCTAGCTAGTGGCTCTAGCTACTAGCTCTGGTCCTCGGCCATAGATCTGATTCTGGTTCTGGCTTGCTTGTTCCCGCAGTGCAACAACATTCCCATTGACTCTTAGATTTGAGAAATATTAGAATCCAAACTATAATCTCAACACCCATTTCCATCTCCCTCTCTGACTTAGAGATAGTCCATCTCAACTATCAACGAAGCTAATTTGAATGTGGGTTTGTTCAGTGTGACCCTAGCATGCTACCATCACATAACAACTCCTCAAGTGTGGTTGCATTCCTCTGCTAGGGTCAATTTATTTTTGTCATGGAAACAACTCTTTGGTGCTTGCACGTGCTTAAAAGCACTTCCTGAGTTCTCTAAAAACCCCCCAAGTTCAATGAACTCTATGCATAACTCTCCAACACATGTCCAAGAAGGGGTTCTTTGGGTGCAATATTGAACACAAAAAATGGATTGTGGCTGCCATGGTCATCGACTTGTTTTCCATCTCATTGGTGATGTAGAATTCATGTGCTACTATCTCTCCTTGGATGAATTCTACCCCTTGTGTTGGATAGGTAAGCCACTCTTCATATTCCATAGACTTCATTCTCCACACACTTCTCTTCACTATATAGTTTCTGGGGTGAATCCTTGATTGAAGTCACCAACACTTTGAGTCCCAATGACCACTCAAATTTCATTGGTGGCAAAAGTTCTTGTTGTTGTTACAAGGAATTCTTGACATACTCCTCCTCTCTGTGTGCCTACATGTTTGTTGTATAGTTGGAGAAGCCTTCTTTCCATTAAACTTCTGGCAATAATCAGGCTGGGGAACATGGCTTGCTTCTCTTAGCAGGTTGCCTCACAATGACCTCTCTTTACACAAAAGGAACATACCTTTGCATACCAACAATTGTTTATGGTATGGCCTCTCTTCTTGCAACAGTGACACACAATAAATTTCTTAGTTGATGTGGACATCATGGTCTTCTTTTTCTTCTTTCTTTCACTGATTAATTTGTTTTTGTATCTAAGTGCAAGTGTGAGATGAGTCTAGGAACTCTTCTCATTGTTTCTCTCCTTCAATCTACCACAAAGATGAGGTAGTGGTGAGTTTCCACCTTCACTTACTATCCTTTCCCCTTCTCCTGATGAGAAATCCAACTATGGCATGTCATTTTCCTTCATGAAAATGGTTTTATTCATGGAAATGGAAGTTTCACTTATACCATAAAATCCTAGGCCTTCATTCTTGGCCCAATGTGTGACTACAATGGGGGTCAATATGCCTTGTCTCCTCTTTACTAGACCTTTTCCATCATAGTCCATTTTCCTTAGAATTTTAGAGTCAATACCCCAGGTATGCTTCTCAAATTCACCAAGATTATCTGGAGAGATGTCTATTGAAGGAGAGGTTGGTGAGATGGTCTCAGTCATGGTGCTATCATATGCAGTGGCAATGGAAGGTTTCCTTTCTCCTCTATTCTCTTAGAAAACTTCTTGAAGTCTTGCCAAGGCCTTCTCCTTCTATTCCAACTCTTGTTGCAACTATGTCATCATCTTTCTGAACCTATCCTCTTGCCAATTGTTTGTTTGGATGACCTTCTCACCAAGGTACATAAGATACACTTTGTTCTTGTCCCAATATGTTCTGATTTCTATGAGAGATTCTTGGCCTTGTTTAAATTTCTTCTTGATAAATTAAAACAATTGGCTAGAGGTCTCCATGTGCATATCTATCTCTGCCATCCTTGGTTAAACATATTAGCCTATGCCTTCAAGCTCTCATTCTCTTCTCAAAGCTCGACATTGATGGCCCTTAAGTCTTCCAAATTATTTTTGCTTACTTTTCCCATGTTGGTATTTGCAATATTTTGTTCACAGTTGTAGAAGTAGTGTCTTGATCAAGGATGCAACTTGCTTCACCAACACAGATACCTATGTGGAATTTTATTTCTAGACTCTATCTCAATTTTTTCTCTAAGTTGTGCATTAGGTTCTCTGTCTCCTAGAGACTCAATCTTTTTCTTTGAACTCATCAATAACTAGCAATCAAAATAACAATTCATTCCAATGGACATCTAATCTTTGCACATGCTTTCATTGTGTCACTGTCACATAACACATATTATAGTCTACACTCGTTATGCCACTTAGGTATCTGAATGCATTTCTCAATGAAATTATCCTCGGGTTACTGTATTGATTAGATAATTCATTAATTATCTTGTATAATGATTATTGATAGCATATTGATGTGCCTTAATATCTCACTCACCCATTAATGAGAGCCTTATAATCCTAGAAGAAATTCTCCACATGCTTGAGCACACACATGATCCACGTAGCAACTAAATATCTTTTAAATAATGAATATACTTAGGCACCTTCACACACCAATGGATTACACCTTCATTCACCTCCTTCAATAAAGTCGTGATGGTTATGTTCCAGATGGAAACTCTCATGCACAAGAGTATCATAATAGTTGATGGCATTGGATTTCACGTCAAAGTTGCACTGGCGCTCAAGGTGGACGCTCCATCTCGCCTTTGGACCCTGAAAGAATGAGGAAAAGTGAGCAAAGATTATTATTGACCCAAGATGACAAATGTGGGTGTCCAGGTAGAAATAAGATTCCTTGGAGTGCCTTGGAGACAATTGTATGGTATGGAATGTTTAGATGTTACACTGTAGTTCAAAAATTAGGGTTATGGTTTATGTAATATTTCCAACAAAAGGAGCATACTCCCTTGCACACTATGGGTTTCCTAGTTGCTCATGCTCACACATTGCGTTGGAAAATGGAGAGTGAGGCCATGGATCTCTCCTCTGAATAGAAATCATACTCAACAATATGGACAAAAATAAAGAAAATGTGAGTTCTCTCTTGAATGCTACGTTTTTTAGGATGCATTGAGCAAACTCTTATCACTGAAATTTTGTCTGCAAATGGTTACAGGAATCCAACATCTTCAAACATCTATTAGTTCACCCATGGACCAAAAATGACCAAAAATGAATTTCCAAAAGGCCCAAAACTATACAATCAACAATAAAATCAGCATGCGCTAAGACTACACAAGGAGCGTGCGCACGTGCACCATTCATAAATGCAGGAAAAAGAGCACATGCGCACGATGAGTGACTGTGGACGCAAAAAACCACGCATCCCTCAAAACGACACATTTATGATATTGGTCAGCCTCCCACCCACTTCTAGTTCATCTTCCAAGTCGATTTGACATCCAAATCTTGGTTGAATCTGGCTGGGTGGATAGTCAAAGACCTAAGGGTGCCCTAAATGGCCCCTTGTTCACACCAAAAGCTAGTTGAATAATGCCTCAAATTTATGCTATAAAAAGAGGCCATGGGTGCACTACATTTTCAAGGAATTCATTTGTATTGTTATGCTGTTGATATTCTCTTGGAGGATCCTCTTTCCTCATCAAGAGCATGCTAGCACCATTTCAATTAGCCATTCATATCACCTCTAGATTTGATGTGATTTGGATTCTCTTCACCATTTCATTTCAGTTCCTCACTTGTAAGAAGAGCTCAATATTTTGGGGTCCAAGATCCCTCCCTTGGAGGAAGAGGGGACCCAAAGTCTCCCTTTCTCTTTGGTGTTTTCTTTCCACTAATATAATCCTTTCCATTGGCGGCATGAGTCTTGTTTGTTTCTTGTTCTAATGCCCTTATGCACTATAGTTTAATTGATTTTATCCTTCTTAGTTTAATTCTTTGCTTATCTTTTATGCTTTATACTTTTAACTCTTTCCTCTACTTTTGTCTTGCCTAGCTGACCCAACTGGGCTTGTAAGCACCCCTATTTTCTCATTTAGGTGACAAAAGAGGTGCAACAGATTGGCGACTCCATTGGAGAAAGGTATCAATTTCCTACCCCATTTGGGTTATTTTAGATCTTCTTTCTATTTATTTAACTTGCAGATACCATAACCGTCCCAATCCGACCTGCAAAAAGTCAAATTCAAAGATGAGTTGAGAGAATTTCGTTTGGAATTTTCTTCACGGCAGTGTGTCAGACGTGCACAGGTTTTTCAAACCATAGGTACATATTCAATGCATGTGCATCGAACCCACTGTTCTTCACATAGCACCTTGCGCACCTGCACCCAAAGGTCACTTTCAACCTACGCATTGGCGTCATATGCGCCCATGTCTACTCTGAGACCCATTCATTTGCTCAGAAAATTACACATTGTAAGGTTTTGTGATCCGTGGAGGGCCCATAGCCTTCTTAAAATTGATTCCATGCATAGTGTAATCTGCATCACACTTACATTCCCTCTCCATATAAAGGGATTAGTCAAAACATAGGCACTTAGGGGTTAAAATAATTATTTTTCCTCTTTTTGTTTGTCATTTTTCCACATGGATGGCTTTCTTTGACTAAAGTTAACTTGGAACCATTCTACATCACATACAAAACTTGCATTGGGACCATAAATTGGATATCAATCATTGAGTATGCTCTTCTCTCACACCCTAAAGCGATCTTGAGAATCAAAAAGAGATTGAAGGAAAATTTCATCTCCCTTAAAAAGACAAAAATCTTTAGGAGAGGACAACAACCCCCTCAGGACTCCTCTTAGTTTATTTTTCAAACACATCTTAAAATTGTAAGGGACCATACATGCCCACATGCTACAAAGATAATATAGTGATTGAAGTTTACTTTCTTAGATTAAATCACTAGGGAAGTTTAAAGGTTTTGTAACGGGTCCACACATGCCCACATATGCACAATCTAGGATAGTTTCAAAGATTTCTTATATTAAATCAAATTAGGGTGTTAAGGGAATGAGTAAGGACCCACATGTCCACATGCTAGTCTCCTAGGGACTTTAAAATTCTGCAAGGTTGTACCAACGACATTTAGTTAATTAGGTAATCAAGACTTGTAAGGACCAAGCGAAGTCCACATGCAACAACGTGACACCTAATTTATTAACAATATTGGCACACTTTCACTTGTTCACACACAAAAGTCACTACTCACTCACATAGTTTTTCATCTCAAAATGTGGAGGTTGAAGTAAGTTTCCTCCAAAGGGATTCCAAAACACCCCACCCTTTTCTTGACGAAACTATCCACTCCCCCTTAATTTCAATGAGATTGACTCACACCCCCAATCTCTTTAACAACAACATCTAATTTTTTTCTAAAAACTCACTAAGTTTTCCTCCACAAGAGGTGCCAAAAGAAATTTTTTAGTCTAGGTAGGATTTCGGGGATAGGCATCCAAATAACTCCCCATTGTTTGGTTCTCACATCTTCAAACAATAGAAGTTGTCAAATAGGGAACTTTAAATCCTCCAAGTCAAGTGTTCCTACACCATAAGATAGGGAGATACCCATGAAAGGTTGAAGACTGAGGTCCAGTTGTTCTGTGCATCCCCCCTTGAGGCACCCACCTCTTGGATGGGATCCAACCCGTGACTCATTTCTTAGGCCGAAAATATAAATACCGCACTTTGACCGAGGTACCTAGTGACTGAATTTTAGGACATCTACCCAGGTGGAAATTGTGAGCTGCAATTGCACCTTGATCGGATTTTGTGTGGCTATTGGGAAATATCACCAGCTCTTTCGGGATATGCACCCTCTACCCCTCATTATAACTAATTACTTCATCCATCACTAGTTCCTCTTCTGGTGGTTTCAGACCCCACTGTTGAGTGCTATTGGAAGGTCCAGTGTTGTTTGAGAGGAAGGATGTTACGTCTTTTAGGACACGAGCATTTTCTTCTTTGTTCTCCCACACGGACAAAATCCACCTAACCACATGTATTCTTCTTTATTTTATGTATGTTGTTCTTCTAATTACATATGATTGTGAGATATATAGTGGAGGTCCAATTTATACAAAGTCTCTTGTTCATTAAATTTTCTCTCATCACCATTTGCACACATCCACTTTGCTAGTCAGACATCATAAGGGACCCACAGAATCCCCGTCGTTCCAGATGCTTGCTAAGTCTCCCTCCCATCCTCAGGGGAGTTCCTAGCCTTACCAACTCATCGGTCATACTTTCCCACACCCCTGTAAGTGCTATTGTCTTGGGATCAGATTTGCTTGGTTCCACTTTGCTTGGGTCCACTTCCCAAGGTCCAACATCCCCACACTCTCCTTTACACGGAAGTAGGGGGGAAACTTCTTCTTAAGGGGGGAGTACAAACCCACCTCATCCCCCTCAAGTGTCAGGTACGCAAAAAAATAACACCATGGTCGAAACTAATCCTCCACCACCACCTCAGATGCCATACTTGGCTTCTCTCAACATACTGGATCTGACTAAACTCACCAATGATCCTATATTTCACAACCCCACATGGCCTACAATGCCTACCAAACTACCTTTAGACATCCCTAATTTTGAAGGAAAACCAGGAGATGATCCTGCCAACCATATCATGACCTATCACTTATGGTGCTCTTCAAACAACATCACAGATGATTCTGTCCAATTAAGTTTATTTCAACGTACACTCACTGGCCCATTAGCTAAGTGGCATGTAGAAGAAAAATATGGATCCCATGTGACCTTTGAGTCCCTGGACAAAGCTTTCTTGACCTTCTTTCAACTACAAATTCATCATGACAATGGCCTCGAACTACTCCCAAAATTTAAACAAACCTCCACCATGCACATCGTTGACTACATTCACAAATGGTGTCGACGACGTAGTCTCTGCAAAGATGAAGTTACTCCACAATAATGTCTCAATTGGTTCCTCAAATCACTTGTTTCCCTCCTTTCCAAATATGTAGCTACCACCTTCCCCCAATCTGAAGAAGAATCTATTAGCAAGGCCCAACAGTTCAAACTCATTTACTCATATTCAGGGTACTTGTATACGGTCCTACCTAACGCCCTGAGACCCGTGCCATTCAGCCAAGACAAACCTGGGATGTCTCACTCGGCGGATGGATTGATTTTTACCACTACACACCACAACTCACATCCCCAACAACCACCAATGTATGGAACACCTCAATATCCACCAGCATATGGTGGACCCCCTTATTATAATCCTCCCCCTTATCCACAACCATACCCCTTAACCTTTCTTCCACCCACCAGCGGCCCACCGCTAGCACCCACAATACACCCCGCAGCCCAACCTAGTTCTGGTACTGCCTCTACCTCTACTTACACCCTAAACACTAGTGAAAGCATCATGCCTTCCTACACATCCTATGAATCATTACCACAGAATAATCCGTACTTTCCTTTCCCTGCCCCCTCCCCCCCAGCCCATTCCTTCCCCACATGGAAAACCACATGTTGGGGTTAATTTTGTTCAACCCTCTCCCATTAAGCAGTATCAAAATTTTTAATAGTTGAATACGGCTAATCCATCCCATTAGTCAAACAATGCCAGGAAGAAAGGAAAAAATTGAAACAATAATAATCCCGGACCAGGAGGAAATCAGTACCAACCCCAACCGAACCAACCTGCCAGGGGTAACTAACACCAGGGGAACCAGAACCCCCAAGGGAGAAATAACAACAAATGCCAAGAGAAGAACAACAACAATATTTGGACAAACTTCACTTGTGCCCTTTGCGGTGAATATGGCCATTATACTCACCATTTCCCCCAAATAGCTGACTTTAAACGGATGAAAGAATCTGAAAATGGACCACATCTCCCAGTACCGCCTGCCCTCCAGAAGGACCCACAATAATATGTGTAGCACCCACCCCCAAATGTGTTGCAAAACCCCATACCACATCAAGGGGTGATGAACACCCAACAGAGATGCAACCGGCCCCAACCTAGGCAGGGCCATATCACAACCCGGGCTCTTCTGTAGATCAAACTATCCTCCTCACTAGTGAGGAAGAAATACTTCTACAAACACGTGGCCGTCAATACAGCACACCCTTTGACCCTACTCCCACTACTTCAGAGGCCACCCCAGTCACGACTGACCCACCTTTGATGATTCTATGCCCTAATATCGAAAGACCTCTTCGCATCCCTCGCATCCTGTTGTGCAGGAATGTCCACAATCCTCAAGCTAGGACAACCCACAATTATAGTCTAGTCGATGACTTGGCAAAATCCTCCGCTACCATGTCAGTCTTAGAATTTCTTCAAACCTGTCCTACTCAACGAAAATCATTACTTTTCGCACTGGGGGTAGTTGACCCTGCGATACTCGACTCATGACATTTGATCTCGACAGTGGAGAACCTCGTCTCCCTGCTCTTATCACTTTTCAAATACTGGTTAAAATCCAGAATATCACAGTCCACCATTTCATTATCAATGAAGGTGCATCCACTTGCATCATGTCCAAAACTGTATGGCAGAAACTTGGCTCTCAAGAGCTAATACCCTCTGCCATTACTCTGAGGGATTACGACGAATGACCCTCATCTCCCGAGGGGATCTTCCAAAACGTCCCCATCAAACTCGGGGGAAAAACCATCCTTATAGACATTGAGGTTATCAATGCCCCACTCGACTATAATATTTTGTTTGGTCGTAGCTACATGTATGCTATAAAGGAATTCGCCTCTTTCGTGTTTGGAGCCATGATGTTTCCCCATAACGAAAAGATCATTACCATCGATCAGGTATCACATTATGAGCCTAACCATTAATCCAACATCGATAACATCCTCCATTTTGTCCACACTAATCCAGATGCCTATCCACTCATTGAGATGGGCCCCAAATTTTTTAAGGACCCATCCTTGTTAGGGACATACCATAGAGCACCACCACTCATCCATCCATTAGCAAAAGTATGTGTTGTTTCCACCAACTGAATGACAACTGAAGATAATCTCCAACCCACCGAGGCCTCTTTCACCTCGGATGTCCCACTAGTCACATAATACCTCCCTCAGGAATCTCCTGGAACTTGTTCAGCTCTACCCGTCCCTGATCTTCCCCTCCCCCAGGGCCATATCTCATTTTTGGAAACAGTGCCCCAAGCCATTGCCCAAATCCCTTTCTTTTACCCCCCACCAGGTGTACAATATTTCCAGGTAGCCGCAATTCTCACGCTTCCTAACATGGTGTTTGCAATCCCAGTATGGTATCTACATTGACCTGAGATGGTACCTCAACCATCCCTCCCTCCCCAAACAGAAGGAATCCTGATGCAGATTCCCATACTTACCCCCACCATCCCACCCACACTCCCACTCACAATCACCCCTGCTACAGTTGGGGGAAGACAGAAAATGAAAGAGCCCACCATTCCACTTCTCCCACATGTCCAACCTCCTTGTGCGCTATGCAATAAAGACGGACACCCCACCAAAAAATTCCCATCTCTACCCGAGCTACGCAATCTAATTCAACTTCCTTGAGCACCACCACCACTCATTGCTTCATCAAGTACTTCCTCTATCTCCACTAACATAAATAGCAAAGGATTGTGAACCAACTTTGTATGTGCCATCTATTCAGAATATGGCCATTACACACACCATTTTCCAAAGTTACCTCAACTCCGGCAGACGCTAACAGTCGTACATAAGATCTTTCATCAATAACCCAACCCAACACATGTCACCGACATCCATTATTTCACGACCTTAGTCAATGAACGTATGAGATGTCCCTGCTCTCTATGCAAATCACTTGATCATTTCACATATCAATGTCCTATGATCATTGAATACAGGCGTCGCCAACTAGCCCTAATTCAAAATCCTACACCCCCCCCTCTAGCAGGACCAGTGAGTACCCCTACTCCATCACTTGACATGGTTCATATCTTCTCATCAGAACATGAGGCATTCCCTACTCCCCCATGGTTCCTGGATGATTTATATGCGGATTTGCCCCCAAATCCCCCCAATTCTCCAATTTATTTCCCCACGAAAATTCTACGCCCGACTACCATTTTCAACCCACCATATCTCGATATTTGGTTTGGTCGAGGGAACCATCGCAACCTCCTTGCGATACCCCCTCTACATCATCACCACCAGAAAAGAACCCCACGGTGATCGTCACCAAAGTTACTCCTCTCGATCCCCTATATTTTCGACAGTTTCACTGCAACGAAGACATCCTTGAGGAGTTAACTAAACCCAATTTCCCATGGGATGCGCTCCACCACAGAGTGCTTTTTCCTTCACAGGAAGCCTTCATGACTCCTAACCAAAACCCCATATATGCAGTCAAAACCAAATATTTTCTCCCAACGGGGA
Source organism: Picea sitchensis (assembly GCA_010110895.2). Classification (NCBI taxonomy): domain Eukaryota; kingdom Viridiplantae; phylum Streptophyta; class Pinopsida; order Pinales; family Pinaceae; genus Picea; species Picea sitchensis. The sequence continues at coordinate 8,223 of SNQJ01S0183097.1, read as the reverse complement.
ATATAGATTGGTTCAATAACCCTATCCCTACCCCTGACGCTTTTGAAGAAGGAAATATGGCCAATATTTCCCCCACCATCGAAATCGATATTTCCATCAAATATGGGGTCGTAGAGGAAATCACCATTGGTGCCGCATGCTCTCCTAAAAAAATCACCACCTATAAATCTCTCTTTCAGGAATACCGGGACATTTTTGCCTGGTCATACACAGATATGCCTAGCCTTGACCCCTCTATTGTCGAACATTGTATAGACACCTAGCCTAATATCACACCTATCCGTCAAAACCAACGTCCGCTACACCCATCCAAAGAAGTGGCCATCAAGGCTGAAATTGACAAATTACGTGCTACAGGGTTCATCTACCCCATCGCATTTACGTCATGGGTCTCCAACCCCGTCCGTGTCAATAAAAAATAGGGCATTGTTCGCGTCTGTATGGACTTTCGCGATCTCAATCACGCCTATCCCAAAGACAACTTTCCAATGCCTTTTATCGATCAAATTATCGATGATTGCGCTGGTCACGAGGCTCTGTCCTTCATGGACGGTTTCTCTGGCTACAACCAAATTCAAATTCACCCAGCCGATCAATACAAAACCGCATTCACTACCCCTTGGGGCAATTTTGCATATCGTGTCATGCCTTTCGGCCTCAAGAACGCAAGAGCCACTTTCCAACGTGCCATGACATACATTTTTCATGATCTAGCTCAAATCATTCTCGCCTACTTGGACGATCTCACCGCTCGCTCCAAAAAATGCACTCAACACCTAAATGACTTACGCATTGTATTCCATAGGTGTCGTCAATACAATATCCGATTGAATCCCCTCAAGTGCATATTCCGCGTCACTGTTGGATGCCTCCTTGGATTCACCATCTCCCAACACGGCATCACAGTCAACCCCCTCAAGGTCCAAGACATCACAGAAATTCCCCCACCATGGAATTTACGCCAACTGCAGAGCCTACAAGGCAAAGCTAACTTTTTACGCTACTTTGTCCCCAATTACGCCACTTGGGCACATGGTTTCCTTCACCTCTTAGGTCATGATATCCCATTCCAATGGGATGAACATGCCCAAAACACTTTTGATGATCTCAAAACGACCCTCTCCAACGCCCCGTTAATTATCCCACCCGACTATAACCGCGACTACATCCTCTATATCTCAGCCTCTGTCGTCCCAGTAGCAGGAGTTCTCGTCCAACTAGGGGATGATGACCGTGAGCATGTAATTTACTACATAAGTAAAAATATTTCAGGGACACCCTTGAAATACAAACATGAAGAGAAATTGTCCCTTGCAGTCCAGAAATTGCGCCATTACATATTTCTTAGAACTACCAAAGTCGTAGTTGATTCCAACCCCATGCAATACTTGCTCAGTCGCCAGAAAATTAATGGTAAATTTTCCCGATGGATCATCATCCTTCAGGGGTACGACCTCGAATTTTCAACACCCAAGAGCAATAAATCCCTTGCCCTCACCAAATTCATCACGACATTTCCCTCCGATACCACCCATACCCCCGTCAATTCCGACTTCCTTGACGAACATCTCTTTTACATCTCCTCAGATGAACCTTGGTACAATGATCTTCTCGTCTACCTACGAACACAGAAATTTGGAAACCACCTCTCTCAAGATGATCATTAATGTATTCGTCACCAAGCTCCCTGCTACCTACTTATCAGTTATATCTTATATCGGCAAGGGGTCGACACTGTACTCCACCGATGTTTGACTATTGACGAGGCCAATCGAGTCTTGAATGACTGCCACAACGACGCTTGAGGGGGTCACCTCTCCAGGATGTCCACCGCTCAAAAAATCATTTGCGTCAGTTATTTTTGGCCTACATTGTTTCACTATTGCATCCACACTGTGAAACGATGTGACAAATGTCATCTTTATGCCAAAAAAGCATGAGCACCACCTTCTCTTCTACACCTGGTCATTACTGTCGGACCCTTTTGAAAATGGGTCATAGACTTCATGACTTGCAACCATCCATCTAGTAATGGACACAAATACATCGTCGTCGTAGTCAATTACTTCACTAAGTGGGATGAAGACATTACTACATTTAACAACATTGTTGACACTGCAGCATGCTTCTTCTTCAACCACATCATCTCCCGCTTTGGAGTCCCACTACAGCTAGTCTCTGATCATGTGAAACACTTCGAGAATGAGATTTTTTTGAACTCTCCTCTCAGTTAGGCTTCTCCCATGAGTTTTCCTCCCCATACTACCCTCAATCCAATGGATAGGTAGAGGCGGTCAACAAGGTTCTCAAAACCATGTTACGGAGCACGGTTAACAAACATAAGACCAATTTGCATCATATGTTATTTTTAGCGCTATGGGCTTATCACACAATAGTTAAAACAACCACTGGTTTCACACCATTCCATCTAGTCCACGGGGTCGAGGCCCTTCTTCCCATTGAGTGTGAAATTCCCACCTTACGCACTGCCATTGAGCTATTACCGAACACTGCTCCAATGGAGCAGCGCTTTCTGAACTTAGAGTCCTTGGATGAGGATCGTCAATCTTCATTACAGAACAATGAGGCAGCCAAAAAAGGGTCAAAGGCCACCTTTGATCGCCATGTCAACCTTTGCTCATTCAATGAAGGCGACCTCATCCTTGCTTACGATATCGCTCATGACACCCTCGACCATGGAAAATTTGAGTCACTTTGGCATGGACCTTACATCATCCAACATTGCCTCACTAAAGGTGCATACAGTCTAACCTCTCCCGAAGGCCACCCTCTCAAAGAACCCGTCCACGGGTTATACTTAAAGAAATTTTACACCTAAGCATAGCCATTCTACACTAGTCTTTTCCTTTTCGTACATTTTTTTTAGAGTTTTTAATCTTGTTTCCACACACCTTGCATCTAATTTACCATTTTTGTTATTGAAAGATGCCTCCTCCATCGGCCTACCACATCGGTTACGCCGATGGAGCTATCCATTGGACACAGAATCTCGCTTCGACCACTTGGGCCCTCTATTCCCCCTCAAATGAAATGCTCCACTCCAATGGCATATGTTTGGGCTCAGAAACCAACAACCAAGCAGAATACATCGTCGTCATTGGTCTCCTCACCAAGGCTAGACACCATCATATTCGTCACCTTAGCGTCTTACTAGATTCCCAACTTGTCTTCCTTCAACTCAACAATGTGTACTATGTCCACGATCCTTGCCTCTTTCGCAAATACCTGCAAGTTAGAATTTTAGCTCGACATTTTGATTCCATTACATTTACACATATTCCAAGACACCTTAATCAAATAGTAGATAACATGGATAACCTAGTGTTAGATTGGCATTTATCACATCAAACTACCAGTACGCATACATCAAACATCAATAATCTGTCACAGCATATAAATTAGACATCATCAACAAAAAACATAAAACACATGAGAATATCACAAAGATCCCAAAATGTATATATATATATATATATATATATATATATCGGTCAAATGTGCCATCAAAATGTTTACAAAAAATATATATAGTACATGTACAACATTCGTAGGCTAGTGAACCACCTCGCCCCTATTGATACAAAACTGGCGTCACCACACCAAGTAGGCTTGCAAGCCTATATAAGTACCAAAAAATACAAAAGTACATATAGAGACACTCATGGTGCCTCTAGAGCACCACCACCCAGCCCTCTCATGGGAGGCGGTACCCCACCAGCTATCAATCCCTCTGGCCCTGGGGGCAACCGCCCAGTCATCACAGCACCTTCTACCGTTGTTCTCCAGACCATGGTCCTCCACACCAGCTGAACACCCACGCACTGCTCCAGGACTCCCTCATCCTGGATCCGTGACCACATGCCCTCGTGCACTCCCTATAGCATCGCCTCCAAGCGACAACGAATATCCCTGAACTCTCCTCCGGCCTCTGCTAGAGGACCATGTGAAGGCCCTACCCCAGGGTCATCAAATCGACGCCTCTGGCCTACTCTCTCCCCCTCAGCCGGCCTCGCACCACCCTCATCCCGCCTCCGTCTCTCCCCAGCTCGTGGCTCTCTCCATGGTGGTCTCACTGGCGCCCTGACCAGCTCAACCTCTCGATCGCGTGGTCCTACATATGCACACATAATAAACAAACGATAGCATCAACATCCATCCATACATCAAACTATATATGCTATGCTATCTAACTATCAAATCATCAATGCAAATACATCCACATACCTCTCTGGTCAAACACCTCGCCAAGGGGAAGCACCATCTCTGGGTCCTCCCAGAAGTCTACCCCAATGTACGACTACTGGAGAATAATCTATGGCATATGACACCACACTCGTGCAATCTCGGGCGTAAAATAGTGCCCCCCCTCCCCACCACCGTGGTGAACCAAGGTCGCCCCCCACCGCCTCATTCGCAGCTCTCGCACCCCCAATGCATCCAAAATCACTCTAGGGCGCAACATCGACACCCTATCTAAAAACCATGCCACCAAGATAGACCCAAAGGTGAACTCCCCTGAGTCTGCAACACGACACCTTTCAAGTTGGCCTACCATCTTGGCATGCAACATCATGCCCCAGGCAAAATGCTCACCCGCCAGTGCCCTCTGCATCACCCTCAGCTGACCCCCATTGATTCGTTGAGTCGTAAGAGACCCGTATACTCTCACCACCATCATTTCCACACAAAGATGTACAAGGGCATCCATCGCCCCAATGCTAACCATAGAACCCGACATGAAGTTCTCCCCTAGACAATACCTCCGGGCTAGGGTAACCAACTGCCCATCCCCGGGTAGCATGGGATCTGCTAGTAACGAGGTTCCCCGAAATGAGAGCCCAGTCAGAAAGTATATATCCCCCACTTTCGTGAAGGCCATATTCTCACCCCACACAATGAAGCAATGTCGATCCAGATCCCACATCCTAATCAGGAACTGTTGTAAAAAATCCTAGGCTTGTATCAGGGGGCACTCAAAGAGCTTCAGCAGCCCACAAGTTGCCAAAGTGTCACGAATCGTCGGCTTCTCATTGGTCACTACCTCCCTCAGGTGTGACCAATCCCTCTCCCTCCAATGAATTGGCATCGTCGAACCTGGTCACCTGCATCCACATATAAAGTACTCGATCAGCAATCATAACCCATAAAAACATTTGAAAATCTCCAAAAAGTCAAATATTTACACTTTTAAGCTTTGCCTCAAAGGCGTGGTTGTTTTTCCCCATAGGCGTGCACATATATGCACTTTTTTATCTCACAGTCGCGCACTCATGCGCGCCTGTTGGTGATACAAGGGTTCACACATGCACCTCTGTCACATAAACAGAGGCACCTTAGGGCGCGATTGTTGGTCACACAGTTGCACACACATGCGCGACTGTCAGGAACATAGCCACGCACGCATGTGTCACTGTGATCCGCACATGGACGCACCCCATGCGCACCTGTTTTCCTCCCTTGAGTGCCCCCGTGCATAGCTTCCCAGGATATAGTCACGTACTCATGCATGAGAATCCTTTGATCTCCCGCGCACTAGGGGGCCCATACTCACTAAAACCCCCTGTACGAACCCCGTACAACCCTGCCCAAAAAACAAAACCCTAATTCCTATGCAGGAGGATATGACAACTAACTTGAAACTCGTGGATCCTAGAACGATTGCCTCTATCACCCAAAATATCCAAATCTCCTCTCAAATAGCTCGTCCACTCACTAAGACAACAAGTACAAATGAGGTGCCATTGTGGGCCCTACAGCTATATATAGTCCTTTTTGACAAAATTCCAGACTCAATTTTGAAAGCTCCGAACATCCATTTTTCGATCCGTCTTCAGCCACGGGACCAGAATCTCGTCACCTACACAATCATATTCCCTAGACCACTTTCCATCCTCCGCCCTTGGGGATCATTTTTTATCATACCCACACTCAGGTACACGTGCTCACATTCACTTCTTATTGAATAACTATTATATTTTCTTTATGTTCATATATTGTTCACGTCGGGTATTTGGTTTTCATGTGTGCAGGTACTTGGTCATCCTCCATCCGTGCTACCCCTTCAGGTATATCATCGATACCGGCATACAATCATTCCCTTTGAATATCATTTGCATCTCCAGTGACACCCTCTGACATTTACCTTTAGGGTCCATATATCCGGCTCTGTAGTACCATCACCTCCATTGCATTTTGGTGTTGTCACCCAGTAGCACTCTTCCCCACATGAGTTGTCCCATTCATAGTCCTCCTTGGCACTTCAACACTCATGCTTTTTTCACCCTCTAGGGCTGGGAGTCTCGTTAGTCTTATGCATTTTTTGAGAATCAGCCACATACTCCTTTTTCTCATTTTGCTAACCTACCCAATGGAATCCCAATATATCCCATCATGGTTCTCTCTTGACTGCACTTTAGTAGTAGCATTCACCATCCATTTCCTCCACACTCAATTTTCCCATCTGCATATTGTCCTCCGTTTCACTTCCCTAATACAGAAACCCACCTATGGGGCCCCCACCCTCCACCTGTTTCCCAAGCAACTTGTGCCATCATAGGCCAAGCCATATTACACTGGGGCACCTGTTTTTGTATCTGCACAATTATCCCAACTTATTTTTTATTCTTTTGGTAATTGTATAAATCCTTTGTTTCCAGCATTTTACATAGATTTTTTGTCGTCACCTTTGGCGACCTTCTTCCTTTTGGAAAAGCAACCCATGTCACCCTTGGTTGGGGCATCCATTATCTTCTACTCATGTTGATATCGTCCATAAACCTCGAGTATCTCACCATCTCTGTACCCATGATCTCTGAGTTTATCCACTTTGTCACGCCTCTAGCACCATCTAACCCACACCTAGTCGTCCCCCTGACGTTAGGTCCAGTTTTATGGTTGTTGTCACACCCCCTTTATCCCCAACCAAGGGTAGTCTCAAGTCTCACCATTCTCTAACTTCATCCATGTTACTCATTAGTTATTGATCTCATCCAGTGGATTTCCTGAAGCCCTCCGATTCTTGGAGTCGCGTCTCCCTTTCTGTCGACATTAGCACAGTTTCCAGATGGATGACAGTATCTTGACTCTCATTACCTTCACAATGAGGAGTCTCAGACGGCACAGAGAGAACCATCATTGCTTTTTGTTGTTTTTGACCCCCATGACATTCGACTTCAACACTTTCTCATGTTGCAGTGGGTCTTACTTTGCGACTATTGTAGTTGTTTTTTTATTTTCAGAAGACCTCTGAACATTGTTAGGCCATCAATGCCTACGAATCATCGACACTTCTTATAGGTGTCATCGCCTCTTTTCAGAGTTTTTTCACCATCAGAATTGTCCTCTTCTATTATCAACCCGCCCTCGAGGGCGCTGCAATCATCTCCACCAACACACAGCTTCAGTTATTGTATTACACCTTTTTGAGTTACATGACACGAGCATGGGGCATGCCCACCTAGTTTGTACACAGTTTTATTTTTTACACCTTGCGAAAGGTTTGGGTCCTGTAGGTTCCCTCTCCCTCCAATGGATCACTCTTGACACTCTCCTCATCTCTCTTTCTTACAATGGTACTCTTAGTAGAAGAAAAAATGATGTATTTCAGCTATACGTATGCTCCTAACCTCATACATCAAGGGGAATCTGTTATCACTGAAATTTCGTCCACAAATGGTTACAGGAATCCAACATCTTCAAACAACTATTAGTTCACCCATGGACCAAAAATGACCAAAAATGAATTTCCAAAAGGCCCAAAACTATACATTCAACAATAAAATCAGCATGCACTAAGACTACACAAGGAGCGCACGCATGTGCGCCATTCCGAAATGCAGGAAAAAGCGCACATGTGCACGATGCGCGACTATGGACGCAAAAAACCATGCATCCCTCAAAACGATGCATTTATGATATTGGTCGGCCTCCCACCCACTTCTGGTTCAACTTCCAAGTCGATTTGACATCCAAATCTCGGTTGAATCCGGCTGGGTGGTTGGTCAAAGACCTAAGGGTGCCCTAAATGGCCCCTTGTTCACGCTAAAAGATGGTTGAATAATGCCTCAAAGTTATGCTATAAAAAGAGGCCATGGGTGCACTACATTTTCAAGGAATTCATTTGCATTGTTATGTTGTTGATATTCTCTTAGAGGGTCCTCTTTCCTCATCAAGAGCATGTTAGCACCATTTCAGTTAGCCATT
>SNQJ01S0183096.1:18951-31838 GCA_010110895.2 Picea sitchensis | reverse complement strand
TCTGCTACAACCTCCTCTATTAGTTGTGAAGGTTTTAGCGGAGGTTTTAGTGGAGGTTTTAACAGATGTTCCATATAACTAAAAAACTTTAGCCAGGTGGAGGTTGTAGTGGATGTTTGTTTTTTAGTGTTTTTATTGTCAAAATGTATCGGTTCACCATTACATAAAATGCCCCAATGCGTACCTATAAAATGCACCAATGCGTACATAAAATGAAAAGGAACCAGTGTGCCATTACATAAAATATCTCGGTCCGTACATAAAATGAAAAAGGAGTTGGTGCACCATTACATAAAATGCACCAGTGAGTACATAAAATGAAAAGTCATTGGTGCGTTTATAGTTATTACGCCTTGTATTCCCATTTTTTTGTATACTACACCGGTGTGATTTTATTTTATGTATGTCTCAGTGCTTATATAATCTGTATGTGTTTGTGCATGTATTACCATGTGCACGGAAAGGTATTGAAATTTTGAATATTCGAGGTGAGATGTCAGTGTCATTCTTTGTTCCAAAGCACTGGTGTTTTTATTACATTTAAAGCACTGGTGCGTTTATGTTATTAAAGCACCATTGTTGTTATTATATTTAGAGAACCAATGTGTATTTATCACATGCCCACTATAAAATTCTAAAATGATATATGTTATCACACATTATATGCATCAGTGCTTCAATATAATTAATATGCATCAATGTTTTAGTATGCTTAATATGCATTGGTGCGTATAACCCCTTAAAAAGCATTGATTTCTATATTATTTCACGCACCATTTTGAGAGTTCATAAGAATGCATCGATGTGTATATATTTTAATCAATTGTTTTTTTTACAATTTTTTAGTTAATCATCTCAAAACCAAATATTCTTTATAATAATATTGTTTTTTATATTTCTATTATTGGATTTTGATATAATGATTGCATTAATGCATTATCCAACGGATTACACCTCTATTATTTGCACCAATGTAAATCATTCACATATTAATTAATAAACAACATAACATTTTTTTATCCAAGTGGATATCGGTGTCCACCCACCTATTCCACTAGCTCGAAACACAGTTTTCCGCCTTGGCAGTTTTTCAACAGTTTTTCGGGTTCCAAACTTTCGGGTCCGTTTTGAGGCCTTAAACGACGTTTTTTGGGGATTTGGGGCCCAAGTGATTATCAAAGGCCATGAGCCAATTAAAAAGTGTTCTTCTCGGTCAGACCTTTCCAACGGTGTATCGAGTGCCCTAAACGGAGATCATACGCAAAAGTTATGCCCCCATAAATTTGATGTATCAACTACCCCAATCGGGGCCCGCAAACCTTGTGGCTTTTCATCTTCCAGGGTTAGGGTTTTGGATTTTCCTTATGTTAAAAAGGCCTTTGGATCCTCATTGTAACAATCATCTTCTTGTGAATGTGAGTATCTGTCACATCTCTTCTCAGAGATAAGCTACCACCATTCTAGCAAATCTTTCACTATGTATTTTTACACTCTTTGTACATTTCTTTCATTGATAGAAATCATGTATTACTGTATTTCTATGTTTCTGAAAATATTTATGTGTATTTCATTGTAATATCTCTGCTTTCATTTCGTTCTCAAAAATAATCTAGATCAGTTGATCCGGATTTATTTTCGGAACAAAATGAAAGTAGAGAAATTACAATCAAATGCTCATGAAAATTGCCAGAAACAGAGAAATACAACAATACTTGATTTCTATTAATGAAAGAATTGTAAAGAGTCCGAAAAAATACAAAGTGCAAGACTCTCTAGAATGGTGGCAGCTTTATCTCTGAGAAGAGATGTGACGACTACGCTCATTCGCAAGAAGATAATTACAATGAGGCTTTGAAGGCCTTTTTATGATAACCATGAATGCCAAAACCCTAGACATCCAAAAACCTAACCCTAGGAAATGAAATGCCAAAAGTCATGTGGGCCCTGTTTGGGTAAGTTAGTACATTAACTTCTCGGGTTCGTAAATTTTTCATACGATCTTCATTTTAGGCGTGTGATAGCCCGTTGGAAAGGTATTTTAGAGAGTTACGCATTATTTTGTCAAACTTTGACTTCATCTACAGTTTGACTGTGGCACACCAAAATAACATTTTTTAGGGCCCCAAAATGGTCATGGAAGTACAACAAGATGTGTTGACATGAAAACATGCAAAATAAGCCAGTTGGATTAGGTGGGAGGCCACCGGTATCAACCCGAAAGATGTGTAGGGCTTCAGATAGCCCCGAAACTGTAGAACCCACAATTACAAAGAAGTACAAAAGAACGTGTTGAACTAAAAACTAACAAGAGGATCCAGTTGGAACAGGTGGGTGGTCACCAATATCCACCTAGATCATCAGTGGTATCAAAGCAGGTTGCTCTTGATCATTTTTCATTGCATGTCCCCGACGAGGTCTGAGTATAGCAAGTTGGGTCTCGAGCTTGTCTCTCTTGAGGAAAATCTCTCTCGCACACCCAAAAAACCCTCCACGGCGAAAGAAAAGAAAAATGACGGAGCAGAATATTCTATTAATATGTTGCTTGAGCAAGCTCTCACGTGACAGAGGGATGAAATGATGGATAATTTTTCCCACATCCTTCAACTCCCGCTGATAACAAAAGGTGCGTCTTCATCAAACAGCCACTTTGGAGTGAACTCGCCTTTCAACGTACAAGTTAATTTTGATATTCTCATATTTGAAGGACAGAGAGATGCAGATTCTCTAGAAAAATGGTTAAATCTACTAGAAGGTTATTTCTATGTTCATAATTTCTCTGACATGGAAAATATCATGTTCTCAGTACTTAAGGCTCTTCCCCATGTTAAACATTGGTGGGAAACTTACTAGGAGAAAAGTTCCACAGAGGAGTCTGGAATATATGGGGTCGAGCCCACTTGAGATTTTTTTGTGGATGCGGTCAAGGAACAATATTACCCTGTTGGCAACTATGATGACTAGTACATGAGATGGACCATAATGCGGAAAGAGAGGGGCCAAGCAGTGTTGGATTTCACCAATACCTTCCATACCTTGTGCACCAAGATGGGTATCAAAGACTCTAAGTGACATCTGGTCCTGAAATACTATGGGGCTCTACACAGATACATCCAAACTGAAATGGATTTTTCGTATATCTCATCACTGGGTGTTGCTTATCGATATGTTGTTAAAATCGAGTAGAAATTTAAGCACCAGAACAAGTGGGAGTTTGGGTCTTTAAATCTGCAACAACCAAAGTATGGTAAAGATGGCCCTAACAACCAACCTTCAGAAAACCAATCCAAGCCACAGGAAAATAAGGGTAACATAAAGACAAAGAAGGACACTAGAAAATGGTGTGAATTCCACAAAATCCCCTGGCACAACACCAAGGAATGTCGCTCAAAAAAATCATTGGTGGTCAAGATCAAATAAAAGGAGTCAAACCCTGATTCGAAATCTAATTCAGAAAATAATGGGAGAAAAAAGATTATCGACGCAGACCCCGCTGCTACTATCGCGACTACATCAATTCAACCAGAAGAACCAGTAGATCCTGAAGAGGGGGAGCGTCTTTTTCATTCACAGATGTGGGTGAAGAGGACCCCGCTGCATTTAATTGTTGATAGAGGAAGCCAGAAGAACCTCATATTAGTAGAGGTTTGTTGATATTATGGTAGTTACAGGAGGTATTAACCTCCACGTGTAACCCTGGAAAGAATAGAATATTTCGGGAAGCAAGAAGAAACCCTAAAGCATTGGACATAACCCTAGAAGACAAGTTGGCTAAAAGAAATATTTAATATTGAGCTTTTAGCCTCCATAATGAGAAGTCGGCCCAGACAGCTAAGGAGGAGCAGTATAAATATCGGATTCCATCCATAGCTCATTTGACAGATACATCTCACAACTGCAGAAATGTAAGAGTGCGCACATCAGAAATTGATTAAGTGCGCAAGTCTGGAGAGTAGCTGCAGTTGCAACTATTGCAACTTGTATTTTCGGTTTAGGCTTGGAATTTATCTTGTTTATCGTTTGGACTTTCTTCCTTATGTGCTAGCTATGGAGAGAGGTATGCTACATTGATTGGCTATTAGGCCTAGGGTTTGCTTCCAGAATTATTCTTTGTCAAGGTTAAGGTGCTCGAGGGTGGCTTCGGCCTATGGTTGGGTGACAATATTGCTATATTTTCTATGGTTAAATGAGCACACCTATTATTTCTAACAATTTATGGTCCCACACTATCTTTGGACAGTCTAACCACTGGAAGATAGATTGGGAGGATTTGCTCAGTTATAGTTGCAGTCGTAGTCAAAGTTTTTGTTGCAGCAACGAAACCCTAACCCTCTTGTTGAGGCACCTTAAGTGAAGAGATTGACTTAATTTTTTGATAGACTAGTGCACCCTAACCTAGCGCACCTCCTGGTACTCTCAACAAGCTAAGACGTCAAGTTTGAGTTTTTGGTAAAAGTCAAAGGTTGACCAAGTCAAAGCAGTCATGACTTACTCTATGAAGTCAGAAAACAAGTTAGAAGGGGATTATAACTTTAAAGCATGGAATACAAGGATTGACCTCATCCTTGCCAAGAATAAAGTATTGGATATCGTGAAATGAAAGATCATGGAACCACAGTTTGAAGAAGGAAAAGAGAAGGAACCTCGAAATGTTGCAATTACGGAGAAGTTCAAGGACAATGACATCAATGCCATGAGTATCATAGTGGACTCTGTAAAATACCACTTGATACCCTACATCTCTCATCTTGATACCTCTGTACTCTGTAAAGTACAGAGGTTGGAAGGAGGAGCAGAATCATCTCCTCGTCATAAATGAAAAAGTTTAGAAGGATCAACCGTCGAATCAAATTCAACTTTTCCTCCATTTAAAGGTATTGTTTTAGAAGACAATAATAGGCAAGTCAAAGCTATACCTTTGATGCTTGCAGATGAAGCCACCCAACTATCGGGTGTTGATAAGAAGGTCCAATCCCTGTCCGAACAAATAAATTGAACAAATAAAACCTTAAGAGGCATGGAAACTCACACCTTTGTCACAAATGACTATGCAAGAAAAGGACAAATTAGAGACTTACAAGTTTCTACTAATACCATAGTCCAATCTATAAACCAGATAAATGACAAAGTTGTTGATGTAAGGGAAAAGGTGGAAAAAACAATAGAAGTGGTGACCCACAAATCACAAAAATTCACCCAAGATCATGAAGAACTAATGGAAGGACTTGGAGAAGCTTTCTCCACAATGGGGAAAACATTGTTAGAGATTAAACAGAAGGATCATATTCCCGATAAGCCTATTCCCCAGACATTCATTCTTCCAAATCCTCAAATATCCATTGTCTCTCCTGTATATAAGCCCTCTGAGACAACAATGGAGAAAAAATCCCCTCATCATTTCCCCAAAGGACAGGATGAACCAAAATCTTCCAAGAAAAATCTATCCCTAGTCTCTGTACAAAAACATTCTTATGAAAATCTCCCTCATCATGTAAATAGACCACCTGCACCAGATCTCCTAGGCAAAGGAAGAATGCCAGAAAGTCAAACTTTTGCAGAAGATTGGTTTCCAGAATGGAATATTGACAGTTTATCTGTTGGACAGATTAGACAGATGCTTGATAGAATGTATGTCTCATACAAAGTAATGTGTATGAAGGGGAAAAGCGAAATTGAGGCATGCAAATCCATTATCCAATGTTTTACTAGAACCTTGAGTAAGTGGTGGGAAGTGTTTTCATCCCCCATCATGATTGTTAAAATGGAAGCAGAAGTTTTAAGAGATGAACAAGGAGATATTATATATCACTTGGATGGGACTCCCCAGAATAATATGATAGGAGCCCTCACTACTTTAATTTTAGAACATTGGTGTGGTACAGAAGAAGAACTAGCAGAGAAACATGAATTGGTCCTTATGAATATGAAATGCAGAAAAATGTCTGAATATGAAGAATTTCATAAGGATTGGACTCAAAGAATCTTTGAAGTAAAAGATAGTCAAAACCTGCTATGGAAACAAGTTTATCTGGCAGTCATTCCTAGCAAATTTATTGAGTATTTGAAAATGCAGGAAGTATTCAAACTTACATATGAAATGTATACTTGGGGAGAAATCTATTCCCTAGTTACTAAGGCTTTAGTAGGACTCTGCATAAATATGAAAGTCCACAATTCTGTGAATAAACTATCTCACCTACCAGACATAAAATCCATCTGTGAAAAATATGACCTTTATATTTATGATCCTGTTAGAAGGAAAAGAAGAAAATGGAAAGAATCAAAAGAAAGAAAGAGGACTAAATATAAGCCAAGGACACATTACTATGAGTCTGAGGATATCAAACTCAAGACTCATTCTAGTCAAGCCAGGCAGCAAATTCAATGTTGGCTTTGTGGGAAGACTGGACACATTGCAAGCTCCTGTCCAGAAAGTAAAAATTCAAAGATGATAAAAGGAAAATATTCTGAGCAAAAGGAAAAAGAAGCTCAGCAAAAACAACTAGCCCTTAGGACCCATTGTAATAGGTGTGGAGAAAATGATCACCAAACAAACCAATGTCCACATCACCCTTTTGTCAAAAGGGAAGAAGTCCACCTGATGCAGCAAGGGTGTTGTTCTGACTCCACTGAAACTTCCGATTTTGAATATGAATCAGAAAAGGAAATTCTATTGCATCAAAACTGCAAATGCAGAAACCCGAACTTTTATTCTTGTGAAAGCTCATCAGGAACTGAATCTGAATCTGAATCTGAATCCAAGCTTGAAAATTATGCTCAAATCAGAGAAAAGATAAAAGTTTGTATGTACAATAGCACTCATGACCAAGATGCTCAAATGCTTGCTTAGATTAAGGCCCTGCCAGAAGGAGACAAGAAGAGCTCTCTTCTTGAAACTTTCTTGAAAACAATGAATGCAGGACAAAAAGGCAAGGGTCCTGAAGTTCCTAGCAGGGAAGGTATTAAGCCATTGTTTCTAGAAGCTTCTTTTGAAAGAAACACAAAGTCTTTTATCAAACACAACAGAGAAGCAAAAATCCAACATACTTCCATTACAAATCTAGCGAAAGAGATAATCTTTCTAAAAAGGGAAGTTGTTGAACTAAAAGCCAAACTAAGAGAGTTTGGAGAAGAATCTACATATTCTTATAAAGTAGATTCTCGGGCGAGGCAAGAAATCCAGATGATGAAAGAACTATTAGAATCTCGTCCTCCCCCACTTGAAGATACACCTGTTGAAATAAAGACTCATAGTGCGGCCCAATTGCAAGGGTTAAATGCCATGAGAATCCTACCAGTGAAATTTCAGAAATATCATGTTCAAATAAAGCTTGAGATAAATTCTGAAATATTATGTTTAAATGCTCTACTTGACACGGGATCAGACATGAATCTCATCCACAAAGATTTGATCCCTACCAGGTACTGGTTCCCCAGTAACTTTTCAGCTATTGGGCTTGGCAATATTTCTACCAATATGGATTATGAAATTCCTAAAGGTGTTCTACTATTTAAAGATTATGCTCTTGGAATGAAGTTTTTATTATCTGATCTTCCAGTAGATTGCATCTTGGGAACTCCATTTTTATCAGCAGTAGAACCTCATGGTTCTGCCAAAACACCAGAAGGGAATCCAGGATACTTTATCACAATGCCACAAATCACGAATCATCCACCAGTTAAAAGGATTTTGGCTTTTATCTCAGAATCTCATTCTCATATCACTTATTGTTCAAGAAATCCCAAATCCATGGTGGTTATCAATACATGGGATGATCTTAACAATGTCCCAGTTACAGAAGAGATTGATGACAATATAAACTGGGAAACCTATTCTCAAAATTGAGCTCCCCATTGGGAATTTAGAGGATCTGAAGGTATTGAATTTGGTTTGCCAAGATTTTCTACAAATACAAGTATTCATGTTATTCCACCTCAAAACTTGATAGCGCAAATGCATCAAGCTCCTACAATTGCAGCTCAACAAAAGTTGTTTGAAATGGGTGATATCAGCAGAATAAGATCTGCAAATAGAAATTGGTTCTGTAAGCATTCTCATCAATGGAACCAGACTCCAGCCTATTTTTATTTCCAGATCCATAGGATGAGACCCTTACAGTCATGGCCTCAACAAGATCCCTATGAAAATTTATTTCAATTAATTATTTTCAATACAAGGCTATGTGGGATCATGTTTGTTTATGGACTGACAGATACAGGTACTATTATTGCATGGTTAAATTCTCTGAACAATTTAGAACAAACACAACACCTGAACCAGACTGGTTTGATACGTGGTGGAAAAGGTTTGGCTTAAATCCTAGCGCCATACATCCGGATGTAATAGATACTGCACAAATGTTCTTGTTCCATCACAGAAATTTTCCAAACAATGTGCATAAATTAAACCGGATTTCAGATATTGAATATCGAATGCTTTTTACAAGAGAAAAACATCCATGGGTCATCATGGAAAAGTATGTACTACAACAGGATGAATATCAAAATGAGGATCCTAAGATGTATCGAGAAATCTACACTCAGCTTTGGGACCCATACCACTTTAATCATTTCCACGATCAATCAGTATAATGAAGAATCTCGTAATGAAAGGAGTCTTATTGGCAGACAGAGGTATCAATCGGTTTCTGTGGGTTTACGTTATAAATCTCCACATTGTAATTCAAGTCTTATTGGCCGACAGTGGTGCCAATCGTTTTCCGTGGGCTTACGTCATAAACTCCACTATGTAATATTTAAATAAAAGGCATCTTGGAAACTTGGAGCACTTCTCCAACTTTTGGCGTGGTTTGACCCGCATTTCTAAGATTCCTCAATGCGTAAAAGTAGATTTAGACATTTGGTCGGAAGAATCTTACATGATTGCTCCGCCAAATCTTTAAAGATAGATTTTCTTTTCTTAGTGGGAATAAAAGGATTGATTTGGTCGGAAGGATCTTGCATGATTTCTACCGCCAAATCCTTAAAGCAGATTTGATGCCCGACAGGTCAGGTCAAATCTAGTTCGAGAAATTATTCTCATCTCCGAAAAAAATTTGTATATAAGGAGATGAAGAGTTCATTGTAAGGGGTAGTTTTTTTCTTAGCAAGTTAGTTAGGAAGTTGAAGAGTATGAGTTTTCTAAATCTCCCTCCTGTCTGAGATTTTGAGTCTCTCTGAGTGTTAAAGTTTGTAAGAGTGAGATAGAGCATCATGCTCATATTGTAATACCCTAGCATTAGAGATTTTTGGATCTCTGATATAATATAAAGCTTATGCATGCATTATGAGTTCTAGATATTGTCTCTTATCATGTGATTGTTATATATTCATTTTTGCTTGCCTATCATTGTAGTTTGCGTTCCTTGAAGGATTAACCGAAGTTCGCTTAAGGGAAACATAAAGTTCTTTGAGAGGGATTAACCATAGTTCACTGAGAGGGATTAACTGTAGTTCACTGAGGTCCTGGAGCACCTTGTAAGTCCCGCTAGGCAAGGGGCCCCTTAGGGAGGTTTGGGTGTTGGGTTGTTTGAGGGTTCATATGGATTTTTCTCTCGGGTTCATATGGATTTCTTTCTTGGGTTCGCATAAGGTTCACCTTGGGGTTCATACGGATTTCTGGATTGGTCTGCAAGAAGTAGCAAGATGTAGAAGATCAAGCAACAGGAAAAGCAATAGAACAAGACAAGTCAACTATTCAAACTTCATTCTCCATCAGAGGAAGCCTCTCAATTTACAAATCAAGTAGAAGATCAAGTAGCAGGAAAAGCAGTAGCACGAGACAAGTCAACTATTAAAGCTTCAATCTACGTCGGAGGAAGCCTCTGAGTTTACAAATGGTATCAGAGCCATGAATCCATTCTCGCGTCGGGTATGATAACAGATCTCTCACTCTGTTATTTTATTTTGTATTTAAGAGAAAGAATCTTGAAAGCCGTATCAGGAGTCTCATGCCTTTGAAAGACAAGGTTTCCACTCTTGCGACTTCCTGAAGTCGTATCAGAAGTCTCGGGCCTTTGAAAGACAAGGTTTCCACTTCTGCGACTTCCTAAACAAGTATAACGAGTTTCTACCTGAGCAGTCGGCCAGGAGCCTAATCAAAATTCTCTCACTCCGGTGAAGAGGACTAGATTTAAACGCCCTGCTTTTCTGTGCAGTTATAGTTATAAACTTTTCTCATGGATTCTTCAGTCAGTTTGTGTTCTGTATATAATACTGTAGAAAGCACTATTTCAACTTCTGAGACTCAACATTGTTTTATGATCCATTACATGCCAACTATTGAAACTTTAGATTCAAGACTTCAAGACATTTATAAAGGCATGAGACCACCCGAGACACCTAAATATGGGTTGGGTTATATTGAACAATGTGATTAGGTTATTCCTAATTGTAGATTCACAAATCCTTTGCCTGAATCTATCAAAAGACCATTCATAGATGAAATTCATAAATTTCATTCTATCATAAAGGGATGTCCTAAACGATCTATAGAAGAAGTATGGATAAAGAAAATGTTGAATTGGGATTTGTTTACCCATCCAGAAACATCTGAATTTAACATCTCTACCTCAGATGAAGAGAAAGCCAAATTGTCAAATGATTGGCAAACTTTCATTATTGGGAAAGATACCTGGATCTCTTTCTACTAATGGAAGAGAATAGCCCAAAATCCCGAAGTACAGATGTTGGAAGGAGGAGCAAAAACATCTCCTCGTCATAAATGGAAAAGTTTAGAAGGATCAACTGTTGAATCAAATTCAACTTTTCCTCCATTCAAAGGTATTGTCTTGGAAGACAATAATAGGCAAGTCAGAGCTATACCTTTGATGCTTGCAGATGAAACCACCCAACTATCGAGTGTTGATAAAAAGGTCCAATCCTTGTCCGAACAAATAAATTGGACAAATACGGCCTTAAGAAGCATGGCAACCCACACCTTTGTCGCAAATGACTATGCAAGAAAAGGACAAATTAGAGACTTACAAGTTTCTACTAATACCATAGTCCAATCTATAAATCAAATAAATGACAAAGTTGTCGATGTAAGGGAAAAGGTGGAAAAAACAATAGAAGTGGTAACCCACAAGTCACAAAAATCCACTCAAGATCATGAAGAACTAATGGAAGGACTTGGAGAAGCTTTTTCCACAATGGGGAAAACATTGTTAGAAATTAAAAAAAAAAAGGATCACATTCCTGACAAGCCCATTCCCCAGACATTCACTCTTCCAAATCCTTAGATATCGATTGTCTCTCCTGTATATAAACCCTTCGAGACAACAATGGAGAAAAAATTCCCTCATCATTTCCCCAAAGGACAGGATGAACCTGAATCCTCTAAAAAAAATCTATCTCTAGTCTCTGTACAGAAGCATTCTTATGAAAATCTCCCTCATCATGTGAATAGACCACCAGCACCAGATCTCTTAGGAAAAGGAAGAATGCCAGAAAGTCAAGCTTTTGCAGAAGATTGGTTTCCATAATGGAATATTGACAGTTTATCTATTGGACAGATTAGACAGATGCTTGATAGAATGTATGTCTCATACAAAGTAACGTGTATGAAGGGGAAAAGCGAAATTGAGGCATGAAAATCCATTATCCAATGTTTCACTGGAACTTTGAGTAAGTGGTGGGAAGTGTTTTCATCCCCCATCGTGATTGCTAAAATGGAAGCAGAAGTTTTAAGAGATGAACAAGGAGATATAATATATCATTTGGATGGGACTCCCCAGAATAATATGATAGGAGCCCTCACTACTTTAATTTTAGAACACTGGTGCGGCACAAAAGAAGAATTAGCAGATAAACATGAACTGGTCCTTATGAATATGAAATGCAGAAAAATGTTTGAATATGAAGAATTTCATAAGGATTGGACTCAAAGGATCTTTGAAGTAAAACATAGTCAAAACCTGCTATGGAAACAAGTTTATCTGGCAGCCATTCCTAGCAAATTTGTTGAGTATTTGAAAATGCAAGAAGTATTTAAACTTCCATATGAAATGTATACTTGGGGAGAAATCTATTCCCTAGTTACCAAGGCTTTAGTAGGACTTTGTATAAATATGAAGGTCCACAATTCTGTGAATAAACTATCCCATCTACCAGACAGAAAATCCATCTATGAAAAATATGGCCTTTATATTTTCGATCCTGTTAGACAGAAAAGAAGAAAATGGAAAGAATCAAAAGAAAGAAAGAAGACTAAATATAAACCAAGGACACATTATTATGAGCCTGAGGATATCAAACTCAAGACTCATTCTAGTCAAGCCAGACAGCAAATTCAATGCTAGCTTTGCAGGAAGACTGGACACATTGCAAGCTCCTGTCCAGAAAGTAAAAACTCAAAAATGACAAAAGGGAAATATTCTGAGCAAAAGGAAAAAGAAGCTCAGCAAAAACAACTAGCCCTTAGGACCCATTGTAATAGGTGTGGAGCAAATGATCACCAAACAAACCAATGTCCACATCACCCTTTTGTCAAAAGGGAAGAATTCCACCTGATGCAGCAAGGGTGTTTTTCTGACTCCACTGAATCCTCTGATTTTGAATATGAATCAGAAAAGGAAATTCTATTGCATCAAAACCGTAAATGCAGTAACCCAAACTTTTGTTCTTGTGAAAGCTCATCAGGAGCTTAATCTGAATCTAAATCTGAATCTAAGTTTGAAAATTATGCTTAGATCAGAGAAAAGATAAAAGTTTGTATGTACAATAGCACTCATGAACAAGATGCTTAAATGCTTGCCCAGATTAAGGCACTGCCAGAAGGAGACATGAAGAACTCTCTTCTTGAAACCTTCCTGAAAACAATGAATGCAGGACAAAGAGGCAAGGGACCTGAAGTTCCTAACAGGGAAGGTATTAAGCCATTGTTTCTA
>SNQJ01S0183096.1:1418-18941 GCA_010110895.2 Picea sitchensis | reverse complement strand
ATAGTCAAAACCTGCTATGGAAACAAGTTTATCTGGCAGCCATTCCTAGCAAATTTGTTGAGTATTTGAAAATGCAAGAAGTATTTAAACTTCCATATGAAATGTATACTTGGGGAGAAATCTATTCCCTAGTTACCAAGGCTTTAGTAGGACTTTGTATAAATATGAAGGTCCACAATTCTGTGAATAAACTATCCCATCTACCAGACAGAAAATCCATCTATGAAAAATATGGCCTTTATATTTTCGATCCTGTTAGACAGAAAAGAAGAAAATGGAAAGAATCAAAAGAAAGAAAGAAGACTAAATATAAACCAAGGACACATTATTATGAGCCTGAGGATATCAAACTCAAGACTCATTCTAGTCAAGCCAGACAGCAAATTCAATGCTAGCTTTGCAGGAAGACTGGACACATTGCAAGCTCCTGTCCAGAAAGTAAAAACTCAAAAATGACAAAAGGGAAATATTCTGAGCAAAAGGAAAAAGAAGCTCAGCAAAAACAACTAGCCCTTAGGACCCATTGTAATAGGTGTGGAGCAAATGATCACCAAACAAACCAATGTCCACATCACCCTTTTGTCAAAAGGGAAGAATTCCACCTGATGCAGCAAGGGTGTTTTTCTGACTCCACTGAATCCTCTGATTTTGAATATGAATCAGAAAAGGAAATTCTATTGCATCAAAACCGTAAATGCAGTAACCCAAACTTTTGTTCTTGTGAAAGCTCATCAGGAGCTTAATCTGAATCTAAATCTGAATCTAAGTTTGAAAATTATGCTTAGATCAGAGAAAAGATAAAAGTTTGTATGTACAATAGCACTCATGAACAAGATGCTTAAATGCTTGCCCAGATTAAGGCACTGCCAGAAGGAGACATGAAGAACTCTCTTCTTGAAACCTTCCTGAAAACAATGAATGCAGGACAAAGAGGCAAGGGACCTGAAGTTCCTAACAGGGAAGGTATTAAGCCATTGTTTCTAGAAGCTTCTTTTGAAAGGAATACAAAGTCTTTTATCGAACACAACAGAGAAGCAAAAATCCAACATACTTCCATTACAGAACTAGCAAAAGAGATAATCTTTCTAAAAAAGGAAGTTTTTGAACTTAAAGCCAAACTAAAAGATTTTGGAGAAGAATCTACAGATTCTTATAAAGTGGATTCTTGGGTGAGGCAAGAAATCCAGATGATGAAGGAACTATTAGAATCTCGTCCTCCCCCACTTAAAGATGCACATGTTGAAATAAAGACTCATAGTGCAGCCCAATTACAAGGGTTGAATGCCATGAGAATCCTACTAGTGAAATTTCAAAAATATCATGTTCGGATAAAGCTTGAGATAAATTATGAAATATTATGTTTAAATGCTCTACTTGATACAGGATCAAACATGAATCTCATCCATAAATATTTGATCCCTACCAGATACTGGTTCCCCAGTAACTTTTCATCTATTGGGCTTGGAAATATTTCTACCAATATGGATTATGAAATTCCTAAAGGTGTTCTACTATTTAAAGATTATGCTCTTGGAATGAAGTTTTTATTATCCGATCTTCCAGTAGATTGCATCTTGGGAACTCCATTTTTATCTGCAGTTGAACTCGATGGTTCTGCTCAAACACCAGAAGGAAATCCAGGGTATTTCATCAAAATGCCCAAAATCAAAAATCATCCACCAGTCAAAAAGATTTTGGCTTTCATCTCTGAATATCTTTCCCATATTGCTTATTGTTCCAAAAATCCTAAAACTATGGTTGTCATTAATACATGGGATGATCTTGGCAATGTCCCAATTACTGAAGAAATCGATGACAATTTAGATTGGGAAACTTATGTTGAAACTTGGACTCCTCACTGGGAACTTAGAGGTTATGAAGGTATTGAGTTTGGCCTACCAGGATTTTTATCAAACACAAGTATTCATGTTATTCCTCCTCAACACCTGATAGGACAAATGCATCAAGCCCCCACAATTGCAGCCAGGCAAAAATTGGTTGAAATGAGTGATATCAGCAGGATAAGAACTGCAACAAAAATTGGTTCTGCCAACATTCACAGCAATGGAACCAAACTCCTGCTTATTCTTATTTTCATATCCACAGGATGAGGACTTTGCAATCTTGGCCTCAATTAGATCCCTATGAAAAATTATTTCAAATAAATTATTTTTAATACAAGGCAATGTGGGATCATGTTTTCTTATGGACTGACAGATACAGTTACTACTACTGCATGGTTAAATTTTCTAAGCAGTTCAGGACAAATACAACACCTGAACCTGATTGGTTCGACACATGGTGGAAGAGGTTTGGTCTAAATCCTAGCGCCATACATCCAGAGGTGATAAATACTGCACAGATGTTTCTATACCATCAAAGAAATCTTCCAAATACTGTGCATAAACTGAATCAAATCACAGATGCTAAATATCGAATGTTTTTTACAAGAGAAAAACATCCATGGGTGATCCGAACAAAATATGTAACGACCCTTGATTATTAAGTATAATTAATTTAATAATATAATCCTAAAAGATTAGCTAAACTACATTTATGTCTTAAAATAACATTTCTAATTGATTATTATTAAGGAGTTAGTCACGATGGTTAATGATTCATTTAAATATTAATTAATTCATTAATTAATTAAGTATTAAATAAAAGGCGGAGAATAAAATATAACCTTAAATTAAGTTGCATATACAAGAAGGGATCACATAAGAATCCCGAGAAGATAAAAGAATTCTGACAAGATGAAGATTGAGATGAGGATCCTAAGATGTATCGGGAAATCTATACTTAGCATTGGGACCCATATCAATTTAATCATTTCCACGACCAGCCAGTGGAATAAGGAATCTCATAACTAAGAGCACTAACATGTGCTTATTGGTAAGCCGGTGGTGTCAATCGGTTTATGT
The DNA here is from genome assembly GCA_010110895.2 of Picea sitchensis. Taxonomy (NCBI): domain Eukaryota; kingdom Viridiplantae; phylum Streptophyta; class Pinopsida; order Pinales; family Pinaceae; genus Picea; species Picea sitchensis. The sequence goes on along the minus strand of SNQJ01S0183096.1, from coordinate 16,017 downwards.
GGGTTTACGTCATAAACTCCACTTTGTAATAAAAGGTATCTTGGAAACCTAGAGCACTTCTCTGGATTTTGGTGTGGTTTGACCCGCATTTTCAAGATTCTCTTATTTATGTCATATTTTGTCTGTCCTCTGGTCGGGGAATTTTGCATGACTACCCCGTCAGACTTTTACTTTCGGAGGATTTGAAATAAAATCTTTTGATTTGGTTGGAGAATCTTGCACGATTGCTATCTCCAAATCCATAAAGTAGATTTTGTGGAAGACATGTATGGTCTGAAGTCATTTCATCGAAATGATTCCCTTCTCTCAAAAATTGTTTATAAGGAGATGAGGAGTTCATATACAAAACTTGGCTCACCAGCCTATAGAACACATTTACAATTCATTGCATATATCATGATTTGTAACGGGGCTCAGCCTTGGGGACACTACACCTATCCTTGTAATAGTTCTCATCTCCGAAAAAATTGTATATAAGGAGATGAAGAGTTCATTGTGAGGGAGAGGTTTTTTAGAGTAGTTTTTCTTAGCAAGTCAGTTAGGAAGTTGAAGAGTCTGAGTTTTCTAAAGCTCCCTCCTGTCTAAGATTTTGAGTCTTTCTAAGTGTTAAAGTTTGTAAGAGTGAGACAGAGCATCCTGCTCATATTGTAATACCATGGAATTAGAGCTTTTCGGCTCTCTAATATAATATAAAGCTTTCGCATGCATTCTGAGTTCCGGATATTGTCTCTTATCGTGTGATTTCTATATACTCGTTTCTGCTTGCCTATCATTGCAGTTTGTGTTCCTTGAATGATTAACCGCAATTCGCTTAAGGGGAAGATAAAGTTCTTTGAGAGGGATTAACCACAGTTCACTGAGAGGGATTAACCGCATTTCACCGAGGTCCTGGAGCACCTTGTAAGTCCCGCTAGGCAAGGGGCCGCTTAGGGCAGTTTGGGTGTTGGGTTGTTTGAGGGTTCATACAGATTTTTCTCTCGGGTTCATATGGATTTCTTTCTTGGGTTCGCATAAGGTTCACCTTGGGGTTCATACGGATTTCTGGATTGGTCTACAAGAAGTAGCAAGAAGTAGAAGATCAAGTAGCAGGAAAAGAAATAGCACGAGACAAGTCAATTATTCAAGCTTCATTCTCCATCGGAGGAAGCCTGTGAGTTTACAAATCAAGTAGAAGATCAAGCAGCAGGAAAAGCAGTAGCACGAGACAAGTCAACTATTCAAGATTCATTCTTCTTCTGAGGAAGCCTCTGAGTTTACAAATGGTATCAGAGCCATGAATCCATTTTCGCGCCAGGTATGATAACAGATCTCTCACTTTGTTATTTTATTTTGTATTTAAGAGAAAGAATCTCGAAAGCCGTATTAGGAGTCTCAGGCCTTTAAAAGACAAGGTTTCCACTCTTGCAACTTTTCGAAGCCATATCAGAAGTCTCGGGCCTTTGAAAGACAAGGTTTCCACTTCTGCGACTTCCTAAACAAGTATAACTAGTTTCTACCTGAGCAGTCGGCCAGGAGCCTAGTCGAAATTCTCTCACTCCGGTGCAGAGGACTAGATTTAAACGCCTTGCTTTTCTGTGCAGTTATAGTTATAAAGTTTTCTCATGGATTCTTCAGTCTATTTGTGTTCTGTATATAATACTGTAGAAAGCACTATTTCAACTTCTGAGACTCAACATTGTTTTATGATCCATTACATGCCAACTATTGAAACTTTAGATTCAAGATTTCAAGACATTTATAAAGGCATGAGACCACCCGGGACACCTAAATATGGGTTGGGTTATATTGAACAATGTGATCAGGTTATTCCTTATTGTAGATTCACAAATCCTTTGCCTGAATCTATCAAAAGACCGTCCATAGATGAAATTCATAAATTTCATTCTATCATAAAGGGATGTCCTAAAGGATTTATAGAAGAAGTATGGATAAAGAAAATGTTGAATTGGGATTTGTTTACCCATCCAGAAACATCTGACTTTAACATCTCTACCTTAGATGAAGAGAAAGCCAAATTGTCAAATGATTGGCAAAGTTTCATTACTGGGAAAGATACCTGGATCTCTTTCTATTAATGGAAGAGAATAGCCCAAAATCCCAAAGTACAGATGTTGGAAGGAGGAGCAGAAACATCTCCTCATCATAAATGGAAAAGTTTAGAAGGATCAATTGTGGAATCAAATTCAAATTTTCCTCCATTCAAAGGTATTGTCTTGGAAGACAATAATAGGCAAGTCAGAGTTGTACCTATGATGCTTGCAGATGAAACCACCCAACTATCGGGTGTTGATAAAAAGGTCCAATCCCTGTCCGAACAAATAAATTGGACAAATACGGCCTTAAGAGGCATGGAAACTCACACCTTTGTCACAAATGACTATGCAAGAAAAGGACAAATTAGAGACTTACAAGTTTCTACTAATACCATAGTCCAATCTATAAATAAGATAAATGACAAAGTTGTCGATGTAAGGGAAAAGGTGGAAAAAACAATAGAAGTGTTAACCCAAAAGTCACAAAAATCCACCCAATATCATGAAGAACTAATGGAAGGACTTGGAAAATCTTTTTCCACAATGGGGAAAACATTGTTAGAAATTAAAAAAAAGGATCACATTCTTGACAAGCCCATTCCCCAGACATTCATTCTTTCAAATCCTCAGATATCCATTGTCTCTCTTGTATATAAACCCTCCAAGACAACAATGGAGAAAAAATTCCCTCATCATTTCCCCAAAGGACAGGATGAACCTGAATCTTCTAAGAAAAATCTATCTCTAGTCTCTGTACAAAAGCCTTCTTATGAAAATCTCCCTCATCATGTGAATAGACCACCAGCACCAGATCTCTTAGGCAAAGGAAGAATGCCAGAAAGTCAAACTTTTGCAGAAGATTGGTTTCCAGAATGGAATATTGACTGTTTATTTGTTGGACAGATTAGACATATGCTTGATAGAATGTATGTCTCATACAAAGTAATGTGTATGAAGGGGAAAAGCGAAATTGAGGCATGCAAATCCATTATCCAATGTTTCACTGGAACTTTGAGTAAGTGGTGGGAAGTGTTTTCATCCCCCATCATGATTGCTAAAATGGAAGCAGAAGTTTTAAGAGATGAACGAGGAGATATAATATATCATTTGGATGGGACTCCCCAGAATAATATGATAGGAGCCCTCACTACTTTAATTTTAGAACATTGGTGTGGCACAGAAGAAGAATTAGCAGATAAACATGAACTGGTCCTTATGAATATGAAATGCAGAAAAATGTCTAAATATGAAGAATTTCATAAGGATTGGACTCAAATGATCTTTGAAGTAAAAGATAGTCAAAACCTGCTATGGAAACAAGTTTATCTGGCAGCCATTCCTAGCAAATTTGTTGAGTATTTAAAAATGCAAGAAGTATTTAAACTTCCATATGAAATGTATACTTGGGGAGAAATCTATTCCCTAGTTACCAAGGCTTTAGTAGGACTCTGTATAAATATGAAGGTCCGCAATTCTGTGAATAAACTATCCCATCTACCAGACAGAAAATCCATCTGTGAAAAATATGGCCTTTATATTTCCGATCCTGTTAGAAGGAAAAGAAGATAATGGAAAGAATCAAAAGAAAGAAAGAGAACTAAATATAAGCCAAGGACACATTATTATGAGCTTGAGGATATCAAACTCAAGACTCATTCTAGTCAAGCCAGACAACAAATTCAATGTTGGCTTTGCTCTAGAGCTCTATATAAATCATGGACACTCCTAGAGCTCTATATAAAACTGTCCATCATGGACACTCCTAGAGCTCTATATAAATCATTATATATACACTTTTTCATAAGAATTGATAGAACATAGATCTGAATAATGTCAATAAAGAAATTATCACACTTGAAGGACTATTTTTTGTTCTTGAGCTTTGTTAGGCTACAGATCGTTCTCTTTGCTCAGCCATATTGTCATGCTCACAGAGGTCATAGTATCGAGTCACATTGCTTGAAAGCTTGTTTTTTGTTATGCCAGGCTACACAATCTAGAGAAAAGGATGATTGTATAAGACAGTGGAGGAGTTGGATCTTAATGACAAAAGATAAGAAATTAAACTTAAACTCTAGATCTTATATATTGTTGGTTTATTTTAGTGCAAATATGTAATTTCAACATTTTTAATCTTCGAATTTGACCATAAATTTAAATTTTCAATTTAAATAATGCAAATATACCAAATTTGTACACGATCCACATTTATACTGAGTTAAGACAGATCTGTAAGAAAAGATTACCTGAAAATTGTGTTTGCAGCTTTGTTGGTCTGTTCGCTCAATTTCCTTTGAGATTTGTAAGAAACACTACTTAGTTAGCTTTCACTATTTGTATCAGGAAATTCTCTTGTGTATTGTGTAGTGTAGCCAGCTTACATGTAATTGTTCAAAGTGTAGTTTAGTCGACTTGTATTTATATTTATTATTATCATTATTTAATGTAATGTTATGTGTTATGTAAGTAAGTGACAACATCTTTTTCAAGATTTTAATTGGATTTCAATTATAAATAATAATAATAATGTAATTTTAAGGTCACGGAGGCAACAATTTGATTGTTAAAGTCTACAAAGGTGTACATACCCTACCCCTTCTAGATTTGAAACTGTGACCTTTGAATTAATTTAAATAAATTAAATTTTATTATGAATATAGATTTTAATAAATTAAATACATGTTAATTTAATTTTAATTATAAGTTAATAAATTTAATTAAATTTGATGTATTTAAAATGAATAATAACGAAGTAATTAATAATGATATATTATTAAATATAAATAACTTAATAAAGTAAAAGTAAAATTTTCACCATTTTTAGTTTATAAAATAATTAACATAATTAATTCAATTACAGCTAGCTCAATTCATTAAGGTGTGGGCTACGTTTTCTAGGTGACCCGAGTTTAATAACCTTAAGATGTGTTTATTCGGGAGGAGACACCCAAAAATCCATCCATGTTAAGGGTTGGTGTGGCTCGTGTCGGGTTCGATCCCCAGGTGATTTTGGTCGCTTAGATGCCCCTGGATTGGTTTCTTATGCCCCTGGGTTATGGTTTCTTATGCCCCTAGGTTGTGGTTTCTTAGCCAATGGTTGAAATGTTGGCCCCGCAAGTGACGAGAATTTCTAACAACAAAAAAAAAATAACATAACTAAAAATTGGAGGGCCTATCTTCATCGCTCACATCCACAAGCTCTTCAATTTAATAGTCAAGTAAGGTTTCCCTAAACCTTAGACCTGTACCTATTTTTAAAAGTGGGTATATAATCAATCCCTCTAACTACAGGACCATTATTATTAACCCCCTTTTAGCCAATTTATATAGAACTGTTTTGGAAAAAAAAATCAATGTATGGCTAGAAAGTCACAAAAAAATACCAAAAGGCCAAGCTGGATTTAGGAGCTATCATTCAACTATGGACCGCCTTTTTATTCTTAGGATCCATGTGGAGGAGTGTCGCAGTAATAAAACCAACATGATATGTTGTTTCATTGACTTTAGAAAATCTTTTGACATAGTGTCATTGATTAACCTTCTAAATAGGTTAGAAGAGATAAAAGTTCCTCTCGAGTTGAGAGTTGTTATGATAAGGTTATACAAGAAAATTATTTAGAATTTTAAGAACATTAAGGGGTATTTGTAAGAAATTAATTGTAATATAGGAGTTAAGAAAGGTTTCCCCTTATCCCTTACCCTTTTTGGAATTTACATTAACAAGTTAGAGAGTTGTTTGGAAGAAGCTAGTTGTGTCGGTCCGAATTTTGCCAGTATAGCCATCATCCTTCTACTTTACATTGATGATATTATTCTTATAGTGAGAAGTCCCTATGATCTAGACAAAAAACAAAAAGTCCTCAAGGATTTCTGCTTTCTTACGAGTATGACTGTTAACACTAACAAAATGAAGGTTATGATCATTAAATCCAAAAAGATCACTTACACTAGTTTTGTGCATGACAACAATAGCTTGGAAAAAGTGACTTCATACAAATATCTCATAATCGATCTTCATCATAAGCTTAAATTGAACTATAGCATTGAGAAACGGATAAATTGAAGGTGGAAAGCTTATTATGGACTAGAAAATAGTTGTAATTCAGTGGACCTTTGGCTATGGGATAAGAAGAAACTCTTGTTTGACACTCTGTCACTTATGTTATCTTATATGGTTATGAAGTCTAAGTTTGCAACATATCTAGATAATCATGGAGAAATATAGAGAAAATCCAAAAGTGTTTTGTAACCGATAATCTCAAAATTAAAGGCAATACACCCTATCATATCCTTATCATAGATGTGAGTCTTTCCCCTATTGAGACCATGACTATGAATAGGTACCTAATGTACAAGAACAACATCATTAAAAACATGGAAGACAAGAGACTTCCTAATATTTCTTCAAACTCTAGTCAAAACCACCTATGGCTCAAGCGAGGGTGGCATAAAGATGCCAAGTCTTGGAAATAATTGGGGAATAAAGAAAGAGGTTACTCTATAGAATAACGATAATATTAAAAATATTATTACATCTAAATTTAAGGATAAATTGTGGTGCGATAAAGAATTGGAAGCTAAAATATAATTAAGATTATATAAGGAGGTGATCAACCCCAATCTAGAAGATCCAAATTATCTTTTTGTTTTGACTAGTGTAAAGAAGAAAATCAACATTGTTAAAATAAGACCAAACTCTCATGAGTTCCATAGTGAAACGAGGTGTTGGACAATTCTTAAAACGTCATGGGTCAAAATAATTGTTCGTCTTTGTAACACTAAGAGGGTTGAAGATGAAAAGTATTTTTTCTTAGAATGTCCTTCATACACCCACATTAAATCACAATTTCAAAATATTTGTTACAATACCAACCTTCCTAACCTTTTAACTCATCAAAACTAAGGCGATTTGAGAAAGATTCTCTTAAAGCTTTTCAAACACAAAAATAAAATCATAAAGCAACCAAGTAATTCCTTACCTTTCTTAAGGTCATGTAGACTAAATTTTATCATAATTGATGTTAACCAGTATCATCATCATTATTATCAACATATATATATATATATATAAGTTGATAATGTTGAAACAAAAGATGTATTATCATAACATTCATTATGATTACAAATATATGTGTATGTGTGTGTAGACACACACAATTTAGTCAATTGGGTTTAGCATGGGTGGTCATGAGGAATGATGTTATTCTCCCCACCCAAGTTCAATTCCCACAAGTGTCATGTTGATCTCTTAAAAGAGTATATTTTGTAATGGATTTGAGCCTTGTTGTTGATCAACCTTGTGCCCAAAAGATTCTATAGTTTAACCTAGGTACCTTCCTCAAAATGATGGGAAGTACTCAGGATTTTCCCTGGGCTTTGTAACCTACCTAGAAAACATGTGTGTGTGTGTTTGTGTCACTACAAGGAGAACACCTTCTAGTGGATGTTTTTTTGAAGGTTTTTAGTATTACAAAATTTGGTAAAATTTTCAAAAAAAACTCTGCTACAACCTCCTCTATTAGTTGTGAAGGTTTTAGTGGAGGTTTTAACAGATGTTCCATATAACTAAAAAACTTTAGCCAGGTGGACGTTGTAGTGGATGTTTTTTTTTTAGTGTTTTTATTGTCAAAATGTATCGGTTCACCATTACATAAAATGCCCCAATGCGTACCTATAAAATGCACCGATGTGTACATAAAATGAAAAAGAACCAGTGTGCCATTACATAAAATATATCGGTCCGTACATAAAACGAAAAAGGAGTTGGTGCACCATTACATAAAATGCACCAGTGAGTACATAAAATGAAAAGTCATTGGTGAGTTTATAGTTATTACGCCTTGTATTCCCATTTTTTTGTATACAACACCGGTGTGCTTTTATTTTATGTATGTCTCAGTGCTTATATAATTTGTATGTGTTTGTGCATGTATTACCATGTACATGGAAAGGTATTGAAATTTTGAATATTCAAGGTGAGATGTCAGTGTCATTCTTTGTTCCAAAGCACCGGTGTTTTTATTACATTTAAAGCACTAGTGCGTTTATATTATTTAAAGCACCATTGTTGTTATTATATTTAGAGAACCAATGTGTATTTATCACATGCCCACTATAAAATTCTAAAACGATATATGTTATCACACATTATATGCATCGGTGCTTCAATATAATTAATATGCATCAATGTTTTAGTATGCTTAATATGCATTGGTGCGTATAACCCCTTAAAAAGCATCGATTTCTATATTATTTCACGCACCATTTTGAGAGTTCATAAGAATGCATCGATGTGTATATATTTTAATCAATTCTTTTTTTTACAAATTTTTAGTTAATCATCTCCAAACCAAATATTCTTTATAATAATATTGTTTTTTTATATTTCTATTATTGGATTTTGATATAATGATTGCATTAATGCATTATCCAACAGATTACACCTCTATTATTTGCACCAATGTAAATCATTCACATATTAATTAATAAACAACATAAAAAAAAATTATCCAAGTGGATATCGGTGTCCACCCACCTATTCCACTAGCTCGAAACACAATTTTCCGCCTTGGCAGTTTTTCGGGTTCCAAACTTTCGGGTCCGTTTTGAGGCCTTAAACGACATTTTTGGGGGATTTGGGGCCCAAGTTATTATCAAAGGCCATGGGCCAGTTAAAAAGTGTTCTTCTCGGTTAGACCTTTCCAACGGTGTATCGAGTGCCCTAAACGGAGATCATACGCAAAAGTTACGCCCACATAAAGTTGGTGTATCAACTACCCCAATCGAGGCCCGCAAACCTTTTGGTTTTTCATCTTCCAGGGTTAGGGTTTTGGATTTTCCTTATGTTAAAAAGGATTTTGGATCCTCATTGTAACAATCATCTTCTTGTGAATGTGAGTAGCTGTCACATCTCTTCTCAGAGATAAGCTACCACCATTCTAGCAAGTCTTTCACTATGTATTTTTACAGTGTTTGTATATTTCTTTCATTGAGAGAAATCATGTATTACTGTATTTCTATGTTTCTGAAAATATTTATGTGTATTTCATTGTAATATCTCTGATTTCATTTCATTCTCAAAAATAATCTAGATCAGTTGATCCGGATTGATTTTCGGAACAAAATGAAAGTAGAGAAATTACAATCAAATGCTCATGAAAATTGCCAGAAACAGAGAAATACAACAATACTTGATTTCTATTAATGAAATAATTGTAAAGAGTCCATAAAAATACAGAGTGCAAGACTCTCTAGAATGGTGGCGGCTTTATCTCTGAGAAGAGATGTGACGACTACGCTCATTCGCAAGAAGATAATTACAATGAGGCTTTGAAGGCCTTTTTATGATAACCATGAATGTCAAAACCCTAGACATCCAAAAACCTAACCCTAGGAAATGAAACGCCAAAAGTCATGTGGGCCCCGTTTGGGTAAGTTAGTACATTAACTTCTCGGGTTCTTAAATTTTTCATACGATCTTCATTTTAGGCGTGTGATAGCCCGTTGGAAAGGTATTTTAGAGAGTTACGCATTATTTTGTCAAACTCTAACTTCATCTATAGTTTGACTGTGGCACGCCAAAATAACATTGTTTAGGGCCCCAAAATGGTCATGGAAGTACAACAAGATGTGTTGACATGAAAAAATGCAAAATAAGCCAGTTGGATTAGGTGGGAGGCCACCGGTATCAACCTGAAAGATGTGTAGGGCTTCAGACAGCCCCGAAAGTGTAGAACCCACAATTACAAAGAAGTACAAAAGAACGTGTTGAACTAAAAACTGACAAGAGGAGCCAGTTGGAACAGGTGGGTGGTCACCAATATCCACCTAGATCATCAGTGGTATCAAAGCAGGTTGCTCTTGATCGTTTTTCATTGCATGTCCCTGACGAGGTCCGAGTGTAGCAAGTTGGGTCTCGATCTTGTCTCTCTTGAGGACAATCTCTCTCGCACGCCCAAAAAACCCTCCACGGCGGAAGAAAAGAAAAATGATGGAGCAGAATATTCTCTTAATATGTTGCTTGAGTAAGCTCTCACGTGACAGAGGGACGAAATGATGGATAATTTTTCCCACATCCTTCAACTCCCGCTGATAACAAAAGGCGCGTCTTCATCAAGCAGCCACTTTGGAGTGAACTCGTCTTTCAACGTACAAGTTAATTTTGATATTCTCGTATTTGAAGGATAGAGAGATGCAGATTCTCTAGAAAAATGGTTAAATCTACTAGAAGGTTATTTCTATGTTCATAATTTCTCCGACATGGAAAGGATCATGTTCTCAGTCCTTAAGGCTCTTCCCCATGTTAAACATTGGTGGGAAACTTGCTAGGAGAAAAGTTCCACAGAGGAGTCTGGAATATATGGGGTCGAGCCCACTTGAGATTTTTTTTTGGATGTGGTCAAGGAACAATATTACCTTGTTGGCAACTATGATGACTAGTACATGAGATGGACCATAATGCAGAAAGAGAGGGGCCAAGCAGTGTTGGATTTCACCAATACCTTCCATACCTTGTGCACCAAGATGGGTATCAAATACTCTAAGCGACATCTGGTTCTGAAATACTATGGGGCTCTACACAAATACATACAAACTAAAATGGATTTTTTGTACATCTCATCACTGGGTGTTGCTTATCAATATGTTGTTAAAATTGAGTGGAAATTTAAGCACCAGAACAAGTGGGAGTTTGGGTCTTTAAATCTGCAACAACCAAAGTATGGTAAAGATGGCCCTAACAACCAACCTTTAGAAAACCAATCCAAGCCACAGGAAAATAAGGGTAACATAAAGACAAAGAAGGACACTAGAAAATGGTGTGAATTCCACAAAATCCCCTGGCACAACACCAAGAAATGTCGCTCAAAAAAATCATTGGTGGTCAAGATCAAATAAAAGGAGTCAAACCCTAATTCGAAATCTGATTCAAAAAATAATGGGAGAAAAAAGATTATTGACGCAGACCCCACTGCTACTATCGTGACTACATCAATTCAACCAGAAGAACCAGTAGATCCTGAAGAGGGGGAGCGCCTTTTTCATTCACAGATGTGGGTGAAGGGGACCCTGTTGCATTTAATTGTTGATAGAGGAAGCCAGAAGAACCTCATATTAGTAGAGGTTTGTTGATATTATGGTAGCTGCGGGAGGTATTAACCTCCACGTGTAACCCTGGAAAGAATAGAATATTTCGAGAAGCAAGAAGAAACCCTAAAGCATTGGACATAACCCTAGAAGACAAGTTGGCTAAAAGGAATATTTAATATTGAGCTTTTAGCCTCCATAATGAGAAGTCGACCCAGACAGCTAAGGAGGAGCAGTATAAATATCGGATGTCATCCATAGCTCATTTGACAAATACATCTCACAACTGCAGAAATGTAAGAGTGCGCACATCAGAAATTGATTAAGTGCGCAAGTCTAGAGAGTAGCTGCAGTTACAACTATTGCAACTTGTATTTTCGGTTTAGGCTTGGAATTTATCTTGTTTATCGTTTCGACTTTATTCCTTGTGTGCTATCTATGGAGAGAGGTACGCTACATTGATTGGTTATTAGTCCTAGGGTTTGCTTCCAGAATTATTCTTTGTCAAGGTTAAGGTGCTCGAGGGTGGCTTCAGCCTATGGTTGGGTGACAATATTGCTATATTTTCTATTGTTAAACAAGCACACCTATTATTTCTAACAATTTATGGTCCCACACTATCTTTGGACATTCTAAGCGCTGGAAGATAGATTGGGAGGATTTGCTCAATTATAGTTGCAGTTGTAGTCAAAGTTTTTGTTGCAGCAACGAAACCCTAACCCTCTTGTTGAGGCACCTTAAGTGAAGAGATTGACTTATTTTTTTGATAGACTAGTGCACCCTAACCTAGCGCACCTCCTGGTACTCTCAACAAGCTAAGACGTCAAGTTTGAGTTTTTGGTAAAAGTCAAAGGTTGACCAAGTCAAAGCAAACATGACTTACTCTATGAGGTCATAAAACAAGTTAGAAGGGGATTATAACTTTAGAGCATGGAAGACAAGGATTGACCTCATCCTTGCCAAGAATAAAGTATTGGATATCGCGAAAGGAAAGATCATGGAACCACAGTTTGAAGAAGGAAAAGAGAAGGAACCTCAGAATGTTGCAATTATGGAGAAGTTCAAGGACAATGACATCAATTCCATGAGTATCATAGTGGACTCTGTAAAATACCACTTGATACCCTACATATCTCATCTTGACTCATTTAAGAATATGTACGATGCCCTAACTAACCTCTTCTCAGTCAGAAACATTGGACAAGTAATGAGTCTGAAGAATGAGATCTATGACATGAAAATGAATGATGATGACAGCATAACATCATACCTTGTGAGAATATCTCAGTTAAGATATCAACTACAAGCTATTGAAGAAATCATTTCAAAGAAGGGATTGGTAAATATAGTACTAAATGGCCTTCCCAAGACATGGGATGCATTTGCTACAAGCATGAACACAATAAAGGAGTATCCCACATTTGAATAACTTTGGACTTGTTGTGCACAAGAAGAATCAAGGATTAGTGCAAAAGAGAAATTTCAAAGTAAAGACGATGATCAAGATTTCACAACAAAGTTCAAGAATTTCAGTTATAAGAAGAAGTTTGGCTCAAGGAAGAAACCAAATCAAGAAAAGGATATGTCATAGATACAATGCTTCAACTGTCGAAAATATGGTCACTATAGGAACCATTGTCTTGATTTAAAGAAAAGGAAGGAAATAGACGAAGCAATAGTTGTCAAAGAAAGAGAACCCTCAAAGAAGGCCAAGCAGGATAAAACTGACTTCTACTTCTAAGACAAGGTAACAATATTCTTCATAGTTTTTGTACATACCATTTTTACATAGTTTTTGTACATATCTTGCATATCTATTTCTTAGAAGATAAGATGTTCAAGAGAAACAATACATGTGGAAGAATAACAAGATAAGGATTGATATCATGATGACTACAAGTCAAACAATACACATGAAAAGATGAAGTACATTGAAAATCCTTGGTAACAATTCCTATGGAATCTATTACATAAGTAACAACTGTAAGATAAAGCCGAAATCAGAATCAAACTTGAAGAAACCTAGAAGAAGTCAAAACAGAAAGAAGTCAGCAATCAAAAGGAAATTAGAAAAAGACTTGTGACACTTTGCAAAAGTCAATAAGGATGCAGACGGAAGCGAGGACTCTCTTAGATGGAGAGAGTTGATTATATAATTCCAAAATAATAGCATGCATTCATGCATGAAGCAAGGAGTGGGAGGGAGCTAATCCTAAATGATATGATCCATTGAGGATAATGAAGTATATTTCCATGTTTCAATTGAAAGTAGCAACCATGATAATCAACACATGTCCTGTTTGACTCTAGAAGTCTTCTTTGAAAAGAAGCCTTAAAGTATCATTGGTTTTCCATCTACATCCATTATCCTATGATGAAAGGAAGAACTTGGAATCTTCAGGGCATCTAGAATACCCCATGGACCCAAGAGCTAAAGAGAGACATAAGGAGAAACGTGAAGATTCCAAGAAAGAAAGAAAAGCAAGAACAACCAGTTATTATACCGAAAATCACAATACTACCAACTTGGTTTGAACCCACTAAGAAACAATCGAGTAGAAGAAATGGAATTTATGATAAAGAACAGTGTATAGAAAATATAAAAAGGGCTTATGAATGAAATCATTACAAGATTCATAGATTCTTCTAGAAGGAGGGAGAAGACTATGACAATAGCTTGTTCTAGATATACCTCTTGTAGTATCCATGGATTGGAATTTACATGTAAAAGATTGTTCTTCCCAATAAAGCAAGTGAGAAAGAAGCTTATACCAGAAAGAGGCCCATGTATGCAGATATAAGAAGACCTTGTATGGATTCAAACAAATTGATGTAGAGTATCTCATATACAGTAGAAGCATGGTGAAAACTTTCTATGACAAAGATAGTATATCAAAATAATTACTCAGAATTATGGGATGATGGATTTTTAATCTATGGCAAACTCTCATTATGATAGAAGAAGTGATACTTGGATATGTTTTAGTTTGATCCTTTACACAATGACATGAGCTAGCAAGAAACAGAAGTGTTGAATTCGACCATGATATATTGTAATGATCAGAGCTATATAAAGCCTTCAAGAGAAAACCAGTGTTCCATGATAGAGCGAAGTACATTGAGATACTTGGATATTTTTTAGTTTTAGCCTTTACACAATGACATGAGCTAGCAAGAAACAAAAGTGTTGAATTCGACCATGATATATTGTAATGATCAGAGCTATATAAAACCTTCAAGAGAAAACCAACGTTCCATGATAGAGCGAAGTACATTGAGATCAAGCATTATATTCTACGTGATGAAGTCCAAAAAAGAGAAGTGGTTCTCCAATATTTCTCCACAGATGAGCATATAGCAGATATTTTGGTAAAGCCTCTGTCCAAGATGAAAATTGTGTGTACTTAAGAAACAAGTTGGGGCTCATGGAGACGAATTCCTTATTGAAAAAGGAAGAGATTACTCCCAGGTTGGGAGGGAGC
>SNQJ01S0183095.1:0-19114 GCA_010110895.2 Picea sitchensis | reverse complement strand
ATTTGCTCTTTCGGGCTTCCCAAAATGGCCTCTTATAGTATAGGTGATACCAACACTATTCCGGGAAGAAGTGAATACCAAGATAGGTAAGATCCATTTGTCCCATTAACTATAGCTTCCTTTTAACAATTTCTCCTATGTTCATTTTTTTTCCAAATTATACGCTTGATGTTCCCTATAACAAATATAAACATGTTTTAAAAGAAAAAAATAACAATAAAAAATTCTGCTTATTCTACTAAATATGTTGTTTTGCTTTTAGTGTTTTAAAATGAGCATCTTTTGATACCTTATGAAAAAGAAACTTAATCAACTTCTGGTCCCTTACTATTTCATGCAAATAATACTTATTGTTATTAGATCTCACAAACTTTGACTTCCATTCATGACCATGAAATCTTCTCAATTTCAAGATTGCATCCATTGAAACACCTTCTTCTATCATGCAACTTTGTGCACATAGACCAAGCATTCACTGTGAAGGTGATGTGTTAGTAATATATGACCTTGGTTGCAACAAAAGCATTAAATCTCCGACCAAAACACAACTTGTACATGTTGATATTGTTGATATACATGGACAAGTCACAATAACAATCAATGTTGGCAACACTCTGATACCACATTTTATTCCTCTTGACACCTGGAATGAGTGTGTGGTTTAGGAACTTTGGTCTCCAAGAGAATACCTCATTTGAATGAGGTGATGTAGAATATTACATTTCTCTCAACACTAGGACAACTCTCGGGGTTAGATTGCATGAGTTTGCACAAAATCCTAGCTATCACCAAACATCACTACATCTCAATTAATTGCTTAGGATGTAAGATATCTAGTTGGATCTATCGGTGAAATTATGATTTCTTTTCATCAAAGAACAACTAAGGAATAGTCAGTTGGCTCTATCGGTGAAATTATGATTTTTTTTCATCAAAGAACAACTAAGGAATAGTCAGCATCTTATGTTCTAAAATGCACTTATTATTTTTCCTTTTCATCTATAATATCTCCTAAATATCTTGCTTCCTATTTTCCAACTTAAACAAAGGAAATGGTTACATGCATTTCAGCTACAGTTGAACTAGGCTTACAATGATTTTTAATCTCAAGTATAGGAACAATTTACCTGCATGAATGCTCCAATGTTCTTGTTCAAAACTATTCTACGAAATGGTCCAAAAGAAATGTCTACCTTGTGCACTAGATAATTAATGTTCATTTACCTCTTAAATGATAATTTCATAAAATGGAAATTACCATTCTTTATTCTTTATTGGCATCATTGTATAAGTAACATTGTGTCCTCCAAGCATCAAGTTCAACCTTTTTCTTGATATCATTCTAAAAGTTCCCTTTGCATCTTCAAACCCGCATATCACTAACTAAAATAATTTGTACATACAAACTAGTATAATGATAGCCAAAAGGATTTTCGAGCCTACATTTGAGCCTTTCTACAACCACTATAAGCATTTTCTACCAACATCTTTACTCATATAAAATATTTTATCTATGTGAACTCACTTTTAGGAAACCAATCGTACATTTACAACAATGGCATGGAATGCACATTGGGAAAAGAGATTCTACATAAAAATCAATTGCATACTATAGAACCTATTATTACAACACCTCTTTCCAAAGCTAAGATAAGCCTCTTACAAGCAATAACAAAATGGCATTATTCAAACATTGTCTAACTATATGGAAAAAAATATGTATATACATAAAAAACATGTTAGAGTTCTCATTTCAACATATTAAATACATATTCTAATCAATTAAAATTTGTTACGTGGATTTTGATCAATAATTAGCAATAAATTCCCCCGGATGGGGTGCTAGTGAAGCATACGCGTCGAGCGGAGCAGCCAAGAGAGATCCTCCATGGCACCAGCCACATGACGACCGCATGCCACTCCCTCCCACCTGCCTCATGCCTTTAAGTTTAGCTCGCTCGAGGTAGGGTTCCATTACTCTCAGTGTGCCTTGCTTTGCCTTTGCATCCTTTCAATGGACCAACACCTTCATTTGGTCGTTACTCTATGCATGAGGTCATTTATGGAACTTCACCAACCCCCTGATCTATTTGAATTGATTCAACGACTCCGGATGGCTCATTCCTTCCTGGTTGTTTTTATCAGAGCTTGGCCTCCTGCCTAGACTTTCCCTTCTCTGATATTGTCCTCTCCTGGTTTGTTCCTGGATAGTTTTCACTCTCCCAGTGTCTCAGAGATGCCCAAGCTACGAGGGAATTCTAAACACGGGTCGGACTAGCAGCCAAACCGACCCCGCTTGGTCCTCTGTCCCCCACCTGCTCCCTCCCTTTTATCCTCCTCCTCGTCGGCCACCTCGTCCTCCTCCTTGGTGTGGTCGACCCAAACTCCTTCTTCTCTCTCGCCCCTCTCTGCGTCCCTCACCAACAGAATGGAGGGGTTGGACTGCTCAGTGGCCTCACTAGATTACAACTCAGGACCTTCAGAAAATTCGGCCTCTGTTTCACACCCAGGCCCTTTGGCTCCTCCCAACTCTTCGGCCACCCAGTCGCTTCAGATCCAGCCTATCGACGCTTAATATCAGATGAATGGTTTGGAATCCTGTCAAAATTCACGCCAGCAATCCCACTCTGGATTCGGCTCCAACACTGATCCAGAAAGTGAATGGAAAATAGGCCTCACACTGTTGCAAAGCCTGGTATTCGACTTGCTTCGGGATATGGATGACCTTCGGTTCTGCCTGGAGACCCTGGACAACAAAGCCTCTCAATTCCTGCATTTTCTCTCCGCAATGTAGGCTGCTCCTCACCTCTCAGCAGAGGCATCCCAAGCAACAAAAAATTCAGCACCAATGTTGGCACCAACTCCCTCACTGGAAATTTTGGTCCATGTCGAGCCATATCGCGAGGAGCAGGGGCTTCCATCCCGACCGGAGGATGTCCAGAAGGAGGATAATGTGCCACCAAAACTGGAGGATGCCATGCAACTGGACGGGACACCAGTCGAGGAGGAGTTGCCTCCTCCCGGGGACCAGTCATTCGACGCCTTCTTCATGGCCGCGTGGCTGCACTACAACCCATACCGGTGATTTGTCTATTGCTTTGTTTTGTGCATGGACACCTTTTTGGCCACCTCTCATGCAATTGTTTATGGTTATTATGGTTATGTTTACACTTTGCACAGTTGTAACGGCCACCATTAGGGGCCAAAATTTTGAACTCTATTTGTGTGAGTAGCAGTCTAAGACTTCAGTTATGAAGCAGTTCGACTGGCTGAGATGGTTTCCCCTCAGGGAAGCTGAGTGTTTACAACTTGAAACCATGGAAATTATGTGTACTCTTTAATTTTGACAAACTTTTATACAATCTTATGTATAAAAAAAAAATAGCAATAAATTGGTAAATATATAATAGTCAATATATATCATCCTACATAAAATGTAAAATAATATAATTCAAAGGGTTAATTGAACCAATTATTCGTTGGAGTATGTAATTTCCAATTTTTTAAGTGTGATTATATATGTGATTATAATGATTATTGGTCATGATTAGGTAGAGTGCATCTCTACTTAGAGTATGTTTGCTAGTTTTTAAGAAGTGGTTGGAACTAGTTGGATTTGAGAAATTCTCTCTAACTAAATGTTTTATAGATTGGTGTGAGGTTGAGATATTTTCTCAACCAAGTAGGTTGTGAGATCAATGTAGTTTGTCTATCTTGAGACAAATCTTGTGTATTTATATGTAATCTATTTCATAGTTTAATAGAGAGCTCACACACAGTTTTTGTTTTGTGTAATAATGTCGACTCTCACTATCCCATTTATCAATATGGTATCAGAGTGGACTGGGATTGACTCCCCCATGAGAGGCCCATGAAAATGGAAACTTAGGAAAGTAGAGTAGATTTTTGAGAGTGGATTGTTACTATGTGTTTGCAGTAGTGTGAGGTTTTTCCATCATTTGAGTTTTGGCTACAGATGAATGTTATGAATGCTAGTTGCATTCTCTACTTGTTTGATTAGAGGAGAGACAAAGGCAGGATGGAGAACTTCTAGCTATGTTGGAGGATATATGTTGTTGTAGAGAGGAACCACTGCCACTTTGTTGTGAGAAGGAAAGATAGTGAGATTGTGGTAGGGAGTATCATTGTTGGGCGCATCTCATGAAGGCTAACTACGACGGATATGGTGAAGGAGGGAGATAACATACATTTTCCCATCATTGTTGGAGTTCATTGAGGCAAGCCTACTCCAATTTTCCTTCCTATCTGTGGTTTGATTCCATGCAGTTCCATTTCATTTTGTAATGGTAAGAAAGGTGGAGTAGGTAATAAGAAATGGTGTCATGTTCATTATTTGTGTTGGCGAAGGTATCGGCAATGGAAAAGAGAGTTGTGTTGAGTGCAAGGCATCAAGATTTCACATTGACAGAGATGACGGCCTCCCAGATTAAGAAACTACTCGACATAAGACAAAAACCATTCCTGAGATTGGGGTCAAGGCTCACGGATGCAATGGGATTTCCTATACACACAATTATGTCGATAAATAAAAAGGAAAATTTGAGGAATTAGTGGAAGATAAAAATGTTCAAGTGTTGATTGATCCTAAAGCACAGATTGACTATCCAAGGTGGTTCAATATCCAATGCAACTAAATTATGAATATGATCTCTAGGAGTCTGTAGTGAGCTTGATCTTTATCATAAGGAATTTGTGCCAACACAAGACAGATGTTCTAGCAGGTTGTCATCCAAAATGATAGAGGAGGGATGGTGTTGGAAACATTATCAGTAGAAAGTTTTGATACTGATATGGATGTCTATGGAAATGTGATGCGACCAGGGTTCAAATATCGTTGCAAGATTGTTGATGAAATGCTTGGACAATAGAAATAAAAAAATCCCTCTAGCAATCTGCACAATAATGGCTATTTGGGAATGTTGATGACTACTAGAGGATACTCGAGAGAATTTCTTCTGCAAATATCTTTGCTTTGCGAAGAAGTGTTTCATACGAAGCTGGAAAACACATTGAGGCCGCTAAAACGTTGGCTGATATCCAAAAGGAATGCATCTTTTTGTTGGAACATGGATTGAACACAGAGAAGAACAGATCTGAGGCAGCAGTGGTGTTGAAAGACACTGTAGCACTGAAGCACGAGTCGCTCAAAGAGAGTGAGATAATATCTCCTGATATGATCTAATAATATGAGATTATAATAGAACTATCACAAGGATCATCTATAAATGGGTTTGGTCATGGACAAAAACCAAAAAACTCGGGTGAAGGCCATTGCACATATTCATAAAATGTGGATCGGGGATCCTTAAGTGGACATGGTCAACCACTATTTTAGTCATTCATTGACCAAAATAATTGGTCGACCCAATCAATCTGACAAGGTGAGGTTACAAATGAACCGCATGTTCCAACACCCCATCGTAAACTCATCTTGGAGAAAAACAAATTTACAATGGAATTACATGTTCCAACACCCCCTTGAATTCATTCTGACTACAAAAGTTGATCACAAGATGGTACATCAAAACTCATGAAGAAGTCTGATCACCATCAACACAAATCAAGGCCAAATATTAGTCATCCAATGCAAATTGGTTGCGAAATCCAATGTCTAAACATGGTCCTAGTCGGTCAGTTGACTAGACAACAAGACAACATCCACCAGTCAATTAGTCGACTAGACAAGAAATGCACCAATAAAATCAGTCTCTACCAAGATAGACACTCTGTGTATCCAAACAGTATCTGCATCAGGTACAACAAGAAGAAGTATAGCTCCCAACAACACAGTCGAACATGGTTTGGTCGATCATAGAAAATCCAAGCACATCATGTGGGTTTGCACATTAGAAATGTGAATTATTCCCCCCCTTAAACACAAATTAGGGATCAAAGTAGCAACAACAAATATGTGTCGAAACATCAGTCGACGAATAATAGCAAGTCGAAGCTCAGTCAAAATAGATTAAGTTGAAAACATCCAGTCGACTTCCAAGTTGGATTGAATCTTGGGCGACCAGTATCCCAGTCGAGCGCCAGTCAATTGTCAAGTTGGGTCGAGCCTCAAGTGACCAATATCCCAGTGGAGCACCAGTCGACTATGAAGTTGGGTTGATCATGTGGTCAATCACTACAAAGCAATCAGTAACAAGGAGGAGCGTTGTACGACTATACAACCAATGAAACACAATGGTAAGAACTCCTCAAGCATCTGGTCAGATGTTCCCATGACCACTCATCAATCCAACCACAGCATATCTTGGTAGTTGGTATGAGTCCATGGTTCTGTCTTTCATGTCTCTTATGTAAAGACCTGAAAGGATGAGTTCCATGTATGTGATGGAGAGGATGATGATAAGGAACATAGGGATATGTTGGTTGACCAATAGATATAGGCTCAAGGTCTAGTGTACTCTCAGGAGAACAACTCATTTTATATGCAACATCAACAACAATATTCTTAGAATCTGTCATGTTAGGAACATCCACTTCATCAATTGGTTCAGGAGATTGTTCAAGAGTCTAAAATCCACCTGCAATGAAAAAAACTTCCTTGTTTGCAACAAGGGAAGGTATACGCAAGGAGGAAACAACACCATCACATCCAAGACCTGTTATTGGTTGTAACATCTCAAGCATAATAGGAGAAAAAATACCCTATACATTCTTCCTAATTCCTCCTTCGGTATATCCCATCTCACTGAGAAGTATGGATCCTATACATGTAGTGTGTTTTTCAAAGATGGGAGAAACAACACGGTTATCAGTTTCAAAAAATAAATTGACAACATATTTATTACAAACATAAGAAGGGGGTGGAGAAGAAATGGGTGAGCTTGGTAGCTCAACAACATTCACAATCTTCTCACAAATAGCTGGACTAGGAGCAATAGTGGAAGAAGAAACATGTGAGTCTGGAAACTCGACAACATCAACCTTCTTCTCAACAATTGTCTCATTCTTTTCAGCAATCTGCAAGCTCTAAAGAGTCTAATCCTTCTCAGTCAACTGCAACAATATGGTATCATAATATTCCTTCAATGCATGATATTCGTCAAACAATCGATTGTTATCTTCTTGAAGAGGAGCAACTTCTTCACGAAGCTCATCAATGGAGGCCTTCAAGTGGGAAACCTAATGATTCAACTGGGTGTTTTTTTCCATCAAATGGATGACATACGTGCTCATTGTTGTATGAGGAAGGACTTTCACTTCTTTTTTCCAAGTCTTTAAGAAGGTCATACTTCTCATTATTGAAATTTTGGTATGCTCATTTAACCATAGACAATGTCACATCATTGTCACTCAACCATAGGCATTCACATATGCCACCCCCGCAAACACTAGGCTTTACTTAGAATAATTTCGGCAAGCCTACTCGAGAACCAACAAATAAACCCTAGCTGTTAACTGCAGAAAAAACTCAAGACAAGTAGAGCACTCCTTCTCCAAGGGTATCGCAAAAGAGAGAGAGTCTCCATATTCATAGAACACGTACCATACACAACTGCAACTATTGCAGCTGCACTACTCTCTCTCTCAAACTTTCTCCATACTTAGCAAGAATATCACCAAGAAAATCACCAAGAGAGAGACCAATACCAAGAGATGACCATGCGCCTTTATTCCTCCTTGTAGCTGCAACTGCATCTCTCCACAAGATTTGTGCACTAACTAGGTGTACAAATGAGCTAAAACATCCTCTATTTATATTAATTTGTCTAGTGACTTTTCTGGTTGGGCTGACTTGACTTTCTGTTAATTATATTTTTTGTTTATCTTTTTCCAGTGGGGTCGACTTGTATTTATGGAATAAAATATTCTAATATTATTTATTATGCTAGGTCGACTTATCTTCTAGGGTTTCCACACATCTGTTTAATGGTTCACTTGCATCCAAAATATTCTATTCTAAGTCATAGGTTACATGTGGAGGTTAATACCTCCCACAACTTCCAAAACATCAACACTCCCTCTTAGCTAGGGAGGTATTAACTAAGATTTTCTTCATGTAGTGGTGTTAACGATAAATGTTGTCATGGGATCGAGAGCATTCGGGTCTGCAAGTTGCACAAAATGATCGAGCGCAGCACAGGAGAATCCCTGTTTTTCCAAGTAGCAGGTCAAGCGAGCGGGCAAAATGTCGTCGGCAGCGTCTAGGGTCTATTTTTGCGAAGCAGATCGACGGACGATGGGTAATTGCAGTCAGCCGAGTCACGCCAAGTATAGCGCAGGTGTTGTTAAAAAGGTGAATGGTGTCAGCCATCGGATCGGCAGAAGAACAGATCTGGACTGATTGGTTCGGGAGCGGACGCTTGTCACAAGATTACCCACATCGGGAACTCGAGCATCGGAGGTTGGAAGAATAAGTCATTCAACTTCACGAGCTGCGAAGTGGCGAGAGGACAGGAGACATACATCTGAAGAGGACAGGTGGCAGAGATCGGTGATCTCGCGAACTCGGGAGTTCGCAGGGTGAACGCCCAAGTATTTGGTGTTAAAAGTCGCGAGACACGAAGTGCCGAGAAAGTCTCGGATCCGGGCCCACAAAGGTATCGGGAGAGTTTAAAGCCGTCAGATCTCTGAGGGACACATGGTGCGCGATTAGGCTCCTCGCTTCCTCGCCCCTCGTGACTTTGAAGCGTAAGGATTAGCTCCTCCCAGCCGCGAGAAGCGAAGTGCTGAGAAGATCTCAGTCGTCCATCAAAGAGGGACACGTGGTGCGCGATTAGGCTACTTTCTTCCTCGCCCCTCGCAACTTTGAAACGTAAAGATTAACTCTTACCAGCGGCAAGACGCGAAGTGCCGAGAAGATCTCAACCGTCCATCAAAGAGGGACACGTGGTGCATGATTAGGTTACTTGCTTCCTCACCCCTCGCAACTTTGAAACGTAAAGATTAACTCTTTCTATACGCGAAATGCCGAAAGCGCCTTTGGAGATAGGCACAAGGTCACAGCCCGTGGTCACTTGGGGGTGATAAAAAGAGCTGCACAAAAGGTCAAAGCACCGGGTTTAGCTGCAGAAGGGATCACTGTGTTCTCCAGGTGCCAGTTCAAATTGATCTCCATCCTGATACCTGCTCAGAGTAAATGAAGAAGAGAGAGGGTGGTTGAAACCTCGCCTCACTCATTAATTGCAAGATATGGATGTCCCGGTAGGAAGCCTTCCTGAGATGGTCCTTTGTACTGGTTTTCCCATAGAATCCATGCCGATGTCCTCGACTCAACAGAAAAGTCTGTGCACGCTGGCCCAACACTTAATGGCTCAGCTACTCTCCTTACAAGAGCCATGCTTAGTTAAGATGGCACTTAAAAGAAGACATCAGTATGAATGTGACTGAAGGGACACTCGGCTTTGAGTGACTGTACACGCCTCTGTGAGGTGAAGTTTCCTGAGTATATAGACTCAATTTTTGTATTTTGTAAGGATCGATAGTTGATCAGAGCTCCCGGTTGTAAAACTTTAATGAAACACTGATACTCTGGTTATGTATAGACTTCTGAGACTTCTTGCCTTATGAATGCCAATTTCTTTACGTCTTTGTTACACTGTGTTAGAGCAACTCGGAATTGGAGGGTCCAGTCGAGTTGTAGCTATTATAGGATGATGTTGTAATGGATCAATGTAATAGTTACGAAGTCTCTAATCGGTTCCTGTGATTTTCTTAACACTGAATGACTTGGAATTGGAGGATCCAGTCAATTCTTCTATTCAGTTTCTTGAAGCCCTGAACCAGGAGGATCCTGAGTTCAGATTTTTTCCCCTACAAACCGCTGCAAGCCTGTTGCCCAAAGCTGTTTGTTCACTTTTCTTACTAAGTCTTCCACCTTCTCATCTTTTAATCAACCCACTGGCTGAAGTTAGGATTCCAGACCTCCTTTGCTCTTTATGTACCAGATACAGTCCCTGAGTTAGAGTGATGTCTCCTCGAGTCTTTATCTCCATTCGGTCACCCCTTTATAAACAAATCGTGACATTAAACTAATGGGTGTCGGGCTCTGCTCCTGCAAGCAATCCAGGAGTGACTTCCGACGCTAACAAGTGGTCACAAACACATCCATCCATCTCACATGGCATGGGAAAGACTCACATGGTCTTGTAGACCAGTCTACAGGTAGCATCACCATAGCCACACATGCTATCATGTGATCAAACTGATCATGTAACAAGTATCACCATCATAGCCTCACATTAGACATCTAGCTGAAAAACACCTCCAACACTATTGGTTGTCCCTCCATCTAGTAACCTCTGATGCTACTACTCGACATTCTAACTAAAAATCATTTCTGACACTATGGTTCATCATCTAGTTCAAGCAGAACTAGTAACTTGTCATCTCACACAGAATCTGACTCAATATTTAACACTCCCTCTTAACGAGGAAGGTGTTCCTCTTGGCATGACCCTCATCACTGCTTATGTGCTTCTGCACACCTTGGTCACTATCTTGTTTTCAAACATGGATCTATATGTCATAGGAAGTTATGCACTTTCATTGGAGTAGCGTACCAGCCTTCATTGGAGTAGCATACCAACCTACACTGGGGTAATATACTAGCCTGCATTTGAGTAGCATATCAACCTGCATCGGGGTAGCATACTAGCCTGCATTGGAATACCAACATGCGTTGGGGTAGCATACCAACCTGCATTGGAGTGCAAACCTGTGATGAGGTAGCATACCAACCTGCATTAGAGTAACTCCCACTACTGGGGATCTCATCACTTCCCTCTACTGTGGATTACATCACTTCCCGCTACTAGAGAAATAAATATTTGAACCACTCCAAGCTTGTCCCTGATAGAGACTTGGTCAACATATCTGCTACATGTTTGTCGATAGCAATATACTGGACCAAGTGTCTTGTCATAGTCTTCTCCCTCTTGCTAGGAGAATCCTCTGGACACAAATCAGGCTTTGTACATCTCTAGGCTATTTATCTGCAACATGCTTGATCTTGTAGATCAACTTGGAAGTCACCACTTACTTTCCTTTTGGTCTCAGAACCAATGAAAATATATGTATCCCATTCCTTCTGATTGGATTCTTCCTCGTCACTGTAGAAAAGTCTACTAAAACAAGGGAATATTCCCATAAGATCTCATATCTCCTCAAAGTCTCTGAAGCTTCAATCTATCCTTCTCAACCCATTCCATCTATTTGTTAGTTCCGGAAGACGTGTCTCTCTTCCATTTGTATCTGAAAGTCTATGAGTCTCCATTCTGCCTCTGAAGCTTGAATCCCTCTGAGTCTATATGATATTCAGAGCCATCTTCTCCTCATGATATGGCTCATCAATGTTGCATCCTTCAAGGTTTCATGGGACCATGCTGGTCTCTTCTTGGTTACTACAACGATTCTGGGTAGGCCCTTTTGTCTCTACTAACTCTTCATGATGATTTGAAGAGTGATCAATTCCACTAGATGGATTTTTTCAGTCATCTTTGGAGCTCTCCATATGAGATATTATGTATCTTGCAAAAGTACCCTTCTTCGTCTTCTTCTTCTTTGGTACATGAATGTATACAATCATGTATACAACTTCTTATCTGGATAGCCTACTCCATGTCTCAAACTAGATAACATCTAATATGGTGTCTCCTGCAACTGTCACTATAGCTTCCCTTAGATTTATCACCTGTGACCTTCCCAGAATAAGGAAAACAAATGGAAAAAGAGTAGACAAGAATAATACTCTTATAATAATAAAAACAAGAACGAGAACAATAATCACAGTAGCTCCTTCTCAAAGCTATTGCTTGTGACCTTCCTGAAACAATAACCAAAATAAAAACACAATAATAAGAAATATATCCTAGAGGATATGTTAGTTCATCTTGCAAGCATTTATATCAATAGTACTCATACGTTGCCAAGTATTCATTGTATTTAGAAGTAATATAACCTTTCAAGGATTGTTGTCACAACTAGTAATGTAGCAATTATCAAACTTGATATGTGCAAATTAGAAACTTATTAATTTAATCAAACCTGGACCCTAGAGTCTTATCTTCAAGAAAAAATGTTGTTGAATTCCTTCTAAGTCTCCTTCACTCGAGATGACAAGTATTCTCTTCAACCTATCCCATGTATTTAAGAAAATATGCTTTCTAGACAGTAATCTGAGTTAGAGAATATAGTGCAACTAAAGTCTAAAGTCTCAACCTTAATCAATCTAATACTTTTACTAAACTTAGTTTCTAACTTTAACTTTGAAGAGAGGTTAGTATGATAATCATAACTTCAATAGATCAAAATACAACTAGATGTTCATAAGGTCACAATAATTCCATAACAACTAGAGGCATATGAAAACAATCAAACCCGGAGTGCATTGTTCCTCTGAATGCGTTGGATCTGAGATCCCCATGGATCTACAATTTTTGCTTGGACTAGAGATCCATTCTCCTGCAATCACACTCAAAATAATGATACAATTTAAACATATATAATTACATACCTCTGGTAATAACGACATGCAGCGGAAGACAGTGGCACCATCCGGAAACAACGACAAGCAATGAAGAACCCTAAAACTTCAAAGTGATCCAACTTGCAATCTAAAGGTAACTGGAGATGTTCTAGGGTAAGGTGCACTAGAACAACCAAATATTTGTTGTAGGTGAATCCCCCTACGGATAAGTGGATTCCCTATTGGTCGCTAAAATCCTAAGGCCAAGACAGAGTGATTTTTCCAATGGAAAAGGGCTTGTACTTCTTGCCAAGTGATTTTTCTTCTTCCAAACTATCCTTTGAGGTGTCTTAAGTGTCTTCATGATATTGTTATGGGAATGACATAGGCAAGATGGCAACATACTGTTTTTGACACTTGCAACACTTATAGTCAAGATGCGGCACTTGCAGACAAGATGCGACACTTGCAACAATCGTAATGACGATACTTGCGACACTATCGAAGTGAGTAATTTTGAGGTGTAACAATATTAGGCCCAACGTTTCACTGAAACATTACTGCAACTAGTATTGCAAGTGGTGCTACAACTAGCACTGCAAGTGGTGTTGCAACTGGCACGAAGGAACTGGCACTGCAAACCCATGGTTTTTATGAGGAAACCATAATATCTCAACGTTAGAAATTTACAAATCTGATCCGAGGAAGAGATGCACCCTACTTAGGTGACCTTCTTAGTGATTTCAGTAAGTGCTCAATGAACTTGGAAATGGGAGAAATTGGGGATCTTCCTTCTAGCAGTTAGACTGTTATGGAGGAAACCAACTCTGATACCATGTTGAAATTTTGGTATGCTCGTTTAACCATAGACAATGTCACATCATTGTCACCCAACCATAGGCATTCACATATGCCACCCTCGAGAACACTAACCTTTACTTAGAATAATTCCAACAAGCCTACTCCATAACCAATAGATAAACCCTAACTACTAACTCCAACAACAACTCAAGACAAGTAGAGTGATCCTTCTCCAAGTGTAGTGCACAAGAGAGAGAGTCTCCATATTCACAGAACAAGTACCATACACAACTGCAGCAGTTGCAACTGCACTACTCTCTCTCTCAAAATTGTGCCATACTTAGCAAGAATATCACCAAGAATATCACCAAGAGAGAGACCAAGACCAAGACATGACCATGCTCCTTTATTCCTCCTTGCAGTTGCAACTGTAGCTCTCCACAAGATTTGTGCACTAACTGGCTGTACAAATGAGTTAAAACGTCCTCTATTTATATTAATATGTCTTGTGAATTTTCTGGCTGGGTCGACCTGACTTTCTGCTAATTATATTTTATGTTTATCTTTTTCCTTTGGAGCCGACTTGTATTTCTGGAATATAATATTATAATATTATTTATTCAACTAAGACAACTTGTCTTTTAGGGTTTCTACACATCTGTTTAATGGTTCACTTGCTTTTGTAATATTCTATTCTAAGTCACAGGTTACATGTGGAGGTTAATACCTCCCATGGCTACCAAACATCAACATTCATCAAATCCGTCTACAAGATTCTAAAAAAAGACAGCGACAGTGTTACCCATGGAAATAATCTTCTGGAGTGCTCAATCACAGTGGTCTAGAACACATCTTCTTCATATTTCAACTGATTTTTCAGTCCCACATTTTCTGTCTTCAAGGAAACATTTTCAAGAGAAAGGATTTTCACCTCTTTCATGAGGTTATCAACAAGATCAGTTTTATCACCAAATTCATCCACTAGATCTTGGAAAACGGTTTCCATGGTTTGTTCTAGGTCAACAATCTTCCTAGAATTTTCATCAAACCATTGAAGAAGGATGGTTTGAAAGAGGGCAGCCTCATCTTCCAATTGGGTGTGGGATGTCTCCAAGTCATTTTGCAGTCATTGGTTCTTATTATGCAATGACATTTTGCAAGGCAGTGACCTTTGCATGAAGTTGGTTGTGAGATTCTTCCAAGGAGATATCCTTCTTCTCACAAATCTCTTGCAATTTTTGAAGCATTAGCCTTTCATATTCATCTAGTATGCCCATGTCAATGGAGGGAAGGATCCAAGACACAAAATCTACAAAAAAGGAGGTAGACTAGAAATCGAACACAATAGGAAATTGATCCATGCATCAGCAATGATACCAATCGACGTCCCTTCTTTAGTTCTCTGAAGGAAATATGTCTAGTAGAGCCGATGCAATGCGATGAGAGGACAAGTAGTCGACAAAAAGGAAAGATCATCCATGGGTCCAAGATCTAGTTGAGCAATCGACTTAATTCATGCAGGATCTAGGACACCCATGACCTTTTAACAAAACGAAGATACACAAATAGACTGTACCACAAGCATGCCTCTAATTAGCACCCAATCCAACCATGCATTTGAGTCAAAGAAGGTCAAGCAGACTTCAGCACACAATCCATCGTAGCACAAAACAAATTAGATATGAAAACATGAGTTTTGTGTGTTGGAAGGTAGGTCGAGTCAAAATGGTTAATACATGCACTTGTCAATCAAACCCAATTTGTTTGGATCCCTTCACGGTCGAGGAGAGAGCGATTTGAGCCCTCCAATGCATATGCAAGTTGTTGACTCGGTACGTAGAGTCTAGGGTAGCAAGAATTCCTCACCATACAAGGGTTTCGACTATGCAAATTATCAAGTCGAGTCAGACCCCAGTTCAATCAATGAGAGTTGGAGTCGACAATTCCATAAGTTGAAATTTTTCATTCAAGGGTCCAATGCCAAGTCGACAGGCCACCTTCATCAATTGCAAGACTCCTTGGTCGATGGTTTCACCATGCCAATCTCCATCAAGTGAACTCCCATTCATGTCCAAATAAACAAACCATAGTTGAGAAAAGTCAACGATGATATCAACCACCAAGCAATGGAACTCAAGAAACCCCAACCATCTCCAATTACGGAAAGAATTTTGGGTAGAACCCCATCGATGTTAATCTCAATCAATTCATATGGGAAGATTTTCAAATGCTCGATAACCCATATCAATCTATGGACAGTTGTTTACTGAAAAGAACAAATTCATAGAATGACTTCAAAATCATCTCATTTGAATCTGAGTCTTCTTCTGTGATCCTGAGATCAAGAAACCAACAACTCTAATGCCATGTTGGAACAAGGATTGAACGTAGGGAATAACAGATTTGAGGTAGCGATGGTGTCAAAAGACATAGCAACACTAAAGCATGAGTCGCTCAATGAGAGAGAGAGAAGATCTCCTAAGATGATTTGATAATATGAGATGATAATAGACCGATGACAAGGATCATTTATAAATGGGTTTGGTCATGGACAAAAACCAACAAACTCGGGTGAAGGCAGTTGCACCTGCCCATAAAATGTGGATCACGGATCCTTAACTGGACATGGTCAACCACTATTTTACTCGGTCATCAACCCAAATACTTGGTTGACCCAATCAATCCGACAAGGTGAGGTTACAAAGGATGTGAGGTTACCAAGTTCTGTTTGGAAATATTTTGTGATGTACAATCATTACTTTGTCTGCATGGTAAAGGGTGTGGTAGTTGGAAAGGAAAATTTAACTACATGTTACCCCTAATTGTGTAGTGATGGTAAATTATTTGATGAATTGATGTAAGATTTACTTGGATGGTCAGTTTCTCAATCTTTATAGTCAAAGTACTAGTGTTTGGTCCAAAGGTACAGTTGGTTCCCAGCTTATATGAGATCACAATTATACAGGTGAATGGAGGAGCATGAACATTTTTTGGTTCCGCGATGGAAGCGAGTTGCATTGTTATCGCTGGAGAAACCATGATTTGATGGAAGACATCAGTTTGAGTTGGAATGGTAAGCAGTAAGAACATATATGTTATTTTGGATACAAAAAAAGAGTTTATTCAAACGGAATTTGGTGACAGTGGAAGTCGTGTGGAAGTAGCAGTCGTACGGAAGTAGTAGAAGTAAAGTGATTGTGGACAAACAAGGTAAATTGTGAGAATTTTTTTGAATAAAAAAGACTCGAGACCATATATTAATGTGATACACACATTGTTTTGTAGCAAGTCTATGATGTAATGTTTATTGATTCGATGTATTGGTCCTTGAAATATTTAGGCTTGTACCCGATATCTCCATGGGATGGAGTATGTAATGTATGTACTTATATCTACATAACATGTAAAGGGCATATTGTTGTAAGACCTGATTAGGCATGCATACCCCTTTGTCATGTATCCCTATTGATTTGTAGTGCAAAAAACTCTATTATAGAGTTCGTTAACACTTGTAAGTGTGAGCCATGTCATGGGTCGACTGAATTCTCTATGAGTGAACTCTGGGAGGTGCCTAGAAACCATGGGTTTTACATTTAGGGGGAGTTCATCAAGAGGTTGAATGAACCATGTACTTGAAGGACATCCTACTATACCGACGATTGCAGAGGTTAGGTACCATGCATTCTGGTGGATGGTTGTTTCTTTATATGGACTTTGGAATTATATTGTTGCGTGATCGAGGTACAATGAGAAAGTACTAGGTTGGGCTAGACATAAACTTTGTTGATTAGGAGGTGCTTTGATTCAATGGAGTGTGATGAAGACTTGACCTGACAATGGTAAAGAAAAGTAGTCATTTAGGGGGAGTGTTGGAATATGTAACTCCATCTTGTCTTAAGTGTGATCGTATATGTGATTATAATGATTATTGGTCATGATTAGGTAGAGTGCATCTCTACGTAGAGTATGTTTCCTAGTCTTTAGGAAGTGGTTGGAACTAGTTGGATACGAGAGATTCTCTCCAATTAGATGCTTCCTAGATTGGTGTGAGGTTGAGATATTTGTTGAACCAAGTAGATTGTGAGATCAAGGTAATTTGTCTATCTTGAGTCAAAGCTTGTGTATTTATATGTACTCTATGTCATAGTTTAATAGAGCACTCACGCATAATTTTGGTTTTGTGTAATAATGTCTACTCTCACTAGCCCATTTCCCAATATTATTGCCAATATTGAGCTATTTCCAATATTATTGGATGTTTGGTTAGTTTCATGTTAACATATGTCCAATTCAAATCCCAAAATAAAATATAATAAAATACCATAAAAAATGTGAAAAAATCCTTTAAGTTTCCTATGATATTTTTTAAAATTAAAAAAAATACAATAATATACAATTACACAAATCAAAATGACCAATATATATATATATCAAAAATGCATTGCAAAACCATCCATAACTCTGATTATAGCATATATATATTTTTTATAACGGAGAAAAAAAAGCCATACAAACTAAGAAGACAACCAGAATGGAAACCAAAGAGAGAGCCATACAAAGTGAAAAGACAACCTAGAAAGGCAACTCTTGAGTCTTGAGCATCCATTATAAGGTACACCCATCCTCAAGATTATATAACCTAGGACCTTTGTATACATATCCAAATATGGTACATGGTTGATACATTGTGGGGATATGTGACCATATATAATGTTCTATATATAATTGTGTTTTCTTTACACTTAAAGAACTATTGTAAAAAAAATTGTTTCTCCAAGTGACAACTGAAATAACTTGATCGTCTTTAGTCATTTGTAGGCGTAAAAGGTTAGAACTTGAAAAATCCATTATTGAACTAAACCTCAACCCCAAGCTCTTCTTAGTGTCCAAGAAAATCTAACCATGTATGAGCATGCTTTCTAATTGTATAAGATTTTGGATGGACAAAATGCTAGATAGTATCTAACATAGCTACAAAGAAAACTAACGGGAATTATGTCCCGAGTTATACAATAAAAACAAACATGGTAAGTTTTAAAAGAAACAAGGCAGGTTGTAGAGCAACAAGTCCCTGTTGAGAAGGTAGAGAAGCTTGTTTTCTTAAACCTGGGCAACCGGGTCTTTGTATTGATCTGGCACTGGGATCTAGAGGCAAGGGACTCCACTACTAAGGATTCCAGAGATTCCAGATCAATAGGGTGAAAAGCGAGTGCACGGGACTCTTTGCGCGCTCGATTTTAATGAAGCAGGCAATCCAGCTCATTCACAGAGGATGAAATCCTACTCCTGGGGACTAAAAGCTAGGCTTTAGTTGGCTTTGGGAGATGATAACTGGAAGATTGATAAGAGTTGGATCATCTCTGCACTAGCACCTTATTGATAACGAGATCTTACCAAACAAATATGCTTATGTGGAGCGGCATAACCAGTATTCAGAGATTCACATGCACGAGATGGATTTATATAGAGATCAATCTTCGAAACAAACGTGCCCCTTAGATGTGCTTTTGGTTTACATAGTCTTCTCCCGTCCGGTGGTCAGGTTCCTTGCCCATGCTTTTGTCCCAATTCGTGCAGTAGATCTCAATTCATAAATGCTGGTGTTGGTGAACCGCCCAAATAGCTCTATCTTCATGTTCATCCCGGGTGGGATACTTGTCTCGAAATGACTACATTACTTTCTAGCTTCACTGGCACTTTTAAAAATGAGTTGGGGCGAGGGAACCTGAATGGAGCCTCAGATTCAAATCAATAGTTCGATACTCGGAATGAAACGTGATGTTAAGCAGATGGTATGAAGTGTTCTGCGGCTAAACAGGTTAAAGGTTGGCGGTTCGGGGGCTACTATTAGACTGGATTCTTTTATTGATTCGA
>SNQJ01S0183094.1:0-19028 GCA_010110895.2 Picea sitchensis | reverse complement strand
AGTAAGTACAAAGTGGGTAAGTGTTCATCAGCTAAATATCTTTGGGATATGTTACATAATATATATTCTTCACCCATCACAAAGTCAAAGAATTCCAAAGAAGATGCAAGTACAGAACAAGAGGAAAGATTCTCATCATGTCACACAGATTCAGAAGAAGAAGAGTACAAAATAAACAGAAGTATGTCTTTCTTCTTTACTTGTGAAAAAAGAGGACATCGTGAATTTGAATGCCCGTATTTGAAAATTGAAAGTGATGAGACATAAAATCCCAATGAAATAGAATACAATCTAGAGACTAAAAGGGAAAATAATCATGAAGTAGAATATAGTCAACAAGAAAGACAACTTGAAGAAGAAATCATCACCTTGAAGATCCAACTTGAAGAAGCAAGAAGAACTGAAGAAGTAATGAAGATCAAGATGAATAAGAAATAATAGGATTGTGAGAAGATGGAAGAAGAAATTATGTAAATTTCTTTTATGGTCATTGTTTTTATTGTACTAACTTTGGACATAACGTTGTAGATTGCAGGGCTTATGAAGGAAATGTTCAAGCAATAAATACTTATATGGCCCCACATAATATTGAATGTTACAAATCCCACAACTATGGTCATATATCTCAAAATTGTAGCAGCATGAGAGTGCCATCCATGAAGAAATACACAGATATCATATATACTAAAATTTGGAAATGAAAAGAACAAGAAGAAGAGCAAGTGAATAAACAACAAATTTCAGAGATTACAAGACATTCCATAGTACGAGAAAGACAAGGAAAGAAAGAAAAATAAGAACATGTTTCAAGAACCATATTGTCAGAATCCACAACAAAGAAAGATAAAAAATAAGAGAAGGTAAAGAAAGAGAAGGTCCCATAGATCACAGGATTTGCAGTAGAATGAGAAAGAAAAAATTAGAGAAGATGAATAAAGAACATGCCCAAGAAATTGCACTTTTAGGAATTATAGAGAAAGATCAATCCATGGGAAGAAAGGGAGAAGTCAAAGTTCAAAGAGATGATGACTCTACATATGAAGAGGGACATGGCTTCGCATCAGAGAAGGTATTCTTCTGAGCCATCCATCTTGGAGAATCCTAGTAAATATGTATATTGAATAGGGGGAGTCTAGACAATATCTCTACAGATCATAGATTTATCTTTCGAGAAGTTTGAAGTATGATGTTGCAGATGTTTCATAGATACAGCTTCATAGTGGTTCGATAACAAAAGTAAAGAATGACATATTGATCGATTGAGAAAGTAGTGTTCCTACACATATTTTAGTTGAAAGTTACACAGGAAAACGTATATGGTTGTATTCAAGAATAGATATTGTTAGCATAGGTTGTTCCAGGAATGAAGAGTTTGGTATAATAGAGAATACCAATGGACACAGTTTACATTTGATGATCAGTTGCATCAATGAAGACTTCATGATAGTACAGTGACAGATGGGTCAGAAATGTGGATAGCTAAGTAGTAGAGTCATGGACAATATGGAAAAAGATGTGTTTGAATATTTGGACATATATATGATAGTGTGTGAGAGCATGGATTCATAGATTGGGTTCATATATTTGTTCAGAGAGTGGTTTAGAGATAAAGGAATATCACCATAATAGATGATAATGATACATGAATATTTCAATACTTATTTTGAATTCTTTTTATATATGTCAATTGATTACACAAGGAAGGGTAAATGGAAAAAAACTCCAAAAGGAAGAAGGTACATGAATCCCTAAAATTGTTCTACATGACATCTTATCGAAAAGTCAAAGGGAGAGAAATAGAAGTAGGAAGATAGGTATAAAGATCATTCAAAGAAGATAAGAATAGAGTTATGATTCCAGGAGCAGAGATGATAGAGATGATCATAGAGGGAGCATTGGAGGTCATGTCATCAACATTGCATCAAAGTGATACCCTTTTTCAAAGGGGGAAAGATTAATCAGATGCGGGGAGAGAGAGAAATCATAGGCTTAGAAACACATAGAAAGATCAAAGTCATTTAGAAATGGAGAGAATCCCAAAGGATAGTGCAGACAGGGGAAAAATCCAAAGGAGAGTTCAGTCAGGGGGAGCAATCCCAAAGGGAGATAGCCTTTTCCATTGATGTCAAAGGGGGAGAGATAGAAACATTGATGAGGAGATATGATCACAGGGAGAATGAGCATGAATGTTGTCATGACTAAGTGCTACCATCAATGTTGGTTTTCTCATCAATTTCAAAGGGGGAGATTGTTGGACAGTTGGTTTAGATTGATGGACATATGGTTTGGATATTTGGTCATCATTGATTTCAACCCTTAGAGAGTGATAGTGTAGATTGATGTGAACCCTTATATATTGATGTCAACCCTTGAGTAAGTCCAGGTATCCTGAGAGGTGTGGTTAAGTAACCCAAAAGTAATTGAGGAATATGGACATGAATATCAGTGAATTTGTAGGTGAGACTATCATGGATGGATAGTAGACGTCATTTCGTTTATGGTGATATGTGGAATGCCACATAGTTCCTCGCGGTTAGGGATATATGGCCCTGAGAAGTTGGAGAACCCTTTAGAGTAATCTAGAATCCCCTAGAAGGTCAACAAGAAGTCAAAAGCTTCTAGAAAGTCATAAAGACGATTCCCTAGTAAAAGTGGTTATAAAAGAAATGAATTAAATAATGAAGTGGTTGTAACAAGAAGGGTAAAGGAGTTATGTGTTGACTAATTAAGGAAAGTTTGTTGCAACAAGAAAGTGGTTAACCCTAGAAGATGGAAAAAGTGGTTACAAGAAAAATTCTAGAGGAAGGCACTTGAATAGTATAAATAAGAGAGAAAGCATATATTATTATCACCTATTGAGCACATTAAATATCTTGTTAATTTTTTATTGCAGGTACATCATTGACAAATATGAAGCATCCTGAATCTGAGGAAGTGAAGAAAGTTTGACAGAAGTTTTGGAGTTGTAGAAGGAAAGGGTTTTTGAAAAACCATAAGTACTGAGGTCCTCGCGGGTTGCACTACTGAAGTCAAGTAAGTCACTCGTTGGTCAATTAGCCTCTTTCAAGCGAGGCACTGGTAAAGTATAGAAAAAGGGCTAGAACAGACTGCAAAAGATGAGTTATCCTTGGGTATCTAAGATCTGATGTTATAGGTCAACAACAGAACTACAGGTATGCTTGTATGTGTGTTTTGAATGGTGTATGGTTTAGTGTTTGAGCATATTCTTGAGGCCTATCTTGGATACATGGTGTAAACCCTAGTGTATAGATTGAGGCATTTATGTTGAATGGTATTGTTGGTTATGTTGAGTACTTTTTAGTAAGGTTATGGCACTTTGTTTATGACATATATCATGGTGAAGTGATGCTAGTTAAAGGTATGTCATTGATCTATTGAGGGGAATTACTGGTACATGTTTAAAGGAACTATTGGCTACATTATACTTGTTGTAGTGAGTGGTTTTGAGGTAGATCTATTGTAGTACATGGTTGGTAGATGTGTGAGCTCTATTGATATATCTTGAGGTGTATTGTGAGAGGAATTTGTTGGTGATCTTGGTATATGGTTAGTTCATGCTTGAAGATACATATTGGAACATATTGTTGGTGAGGTTTGGCACATGGTCTTGTGTAAGGGTTTATGGTATTTGGCTTATTGTAGTGTGATGTATTCTTAGAGGTCTAATTATTGGACATCTTGGTGTATGTCTTTGATATTTGTTTGATATGAATGTTGGGCACATGTTGAGACATATAGTTGATGTATGGTATGGTGATGTTGATATGTCTCGATGAGTCATAGTTTGGCTTGTTGATTGACACATGATTGGTACATGTTTGGTGCATTGTTAGAGGCACTTGATAGTAGTGTTGGTGGCACATGATTGGTACATGTTTGGTGTATTGTTAGAGGCACTTGTTAGTAGTGTTAGTGACACATGGTTGGTACTTGTTTGGTGTATTGTCGACACAAGGTATATGGATGATGTGGCATAGATATATTGATATATTATTAAGAGCACATCTTGGTCTTGGTGATGGTTATGAGGTGTTGTGATGTCCATGATTAATGCACTTGTGATGGTATAGGTTGTGTGAGTGATCGATGTACATGGTTGATAGTAAAATTTGATTGGTACAAGTTGATTGGGACAAGTTGTGACAGGTTGGTTGTACAGGTTGATTAATACAGGTTGTGACAGGTTGGTTATATAGGTTGTGACAGGTTATTGGTAAATGTTGGAACATGTTGGTACAGGTTGTTGGTAAAGGTTTTGACAGGTTGTTGATTTAGTGACAGTGACATGTTGTATACATTTGGAATTTATATTTCAGGGTAGTAGGATGGGGTACGGATATGTGGTTGGAGCCACCTTCTGGTTGGAGTCGAAGAACCAGGGAGTTGGAGCCTTAGGAGGTTGGATCCTCCTTCTGGTTGGATCCATAGAATTAGGTGGTGTTGATGGGTCCAAATTTTCCCAACAATGGTAAGGGGTTATCCTTGGTAAGAATTCCTAATTAGACCTCTCATCGTTTGGAATAGGGAATCCATCTGGATTATGTCCCAGCAACCATTGTGGGTTGGTTTTATCAGTTGCGTACCGGTCCACTAATGAGCGTGATTGATGGGCGGTTTTGCTAACATAAGATGAAGATGAAGACAAACTAAATGTATGGCTAAGCTAATTATAATCTAACCTATCCTAGCTAGGAGAAAATTAACATAAGTGAATGAGTTGTGGCATGAAACTAACTCTACCACTAGCTTCACCCAAACAGTTGAAATGAAGAAATAAATTCAGGTAACACATGCAAATGAAAATATAACCAGAATAGTCTAAGTCACTATTTCACATACATTAGCAGTTCATTCACTCAAGACATGTAATATAAGAAAGAATGACAAAAGTGAAAGAAGACATATATTGCATCAGAATATTCCATAAACAAACATGCTCTTACATATCATGTGAACAGTAAACATTCTTCTTGAAATAGTTCGCAGCAAAAAAACAACACACACAAGTCTTTCTCTCAGTTAAAATTTGTCCCTGAGCACTTCTTAGTATTAATAGTTTCAGCAATAGTACATAAAAAATCTTAGGACAACTCTCCAATTTCAGTACAATTTATTCCCGAAGTAGTTCAAAGGTGTACAATGTTTGAAGAGAGAAAATCCTTTCTATGGGTTCTATTCTAGTATTTATTGAGGTTCAATAAGACTTGTTGGGCCCTTCATTTTTGTTGTTAGAAGTTGCGCAAGGAATGATACAGTCCCAATTTTGGTCAAACTG
The DNA here is from genome assembly GCA_010110895.2 of Picea sitchensis. NCBI lineage: Eukaryota > Viridiplantae > Streptophyta > Pinopsida > Pinales > Pinaceae > Picea > Picea sitchensis. The sequence continues at coordinate 13,732 of SNQJ01S0183094.1, read as the reverse complement.
AAGTTGTGCAAGTCACAAAAGAGCTGGAAAGTGGAATGAAGAAAGAAATTGAAAATGGTTGGAAAGACAACGCAACACCAACATGGAGAAAGAAGTTACAACAGAATAAGAACAAGAAAGCATTTGAAGTCTCAAACCTGAAGATCCCAATTGGATTATATATTTTTTTTGAATATGATTGTAAAAAGGTTGTTATCATTGATGTTGGGAGATTTGTTCAGATGGAGATGTAGTCTAGATGTTTGAGTTATGTGTTATTGTCCATTTTGGGTAAATATTAGATAGAGTTATGCATTCTGGGTTTTGGAACTAGACCAAGGCTATAACAGAGAAATGTCCTATTGTAATGTTGGAAGAACAAGGGTTCAGGTTAACCTTGTCTTTCAGTAATAGATTTTCGTTGTTAAGCTCTGGCATGAACGAGTTGTGTCTGTATCTTAGTAGAATTATGTAATTGAGAAGAACCATATGAAGTTAATACAAAGAGAGACCCAAAATTTGAAATGATTGTGTATATTTAGTTTCAGATTATCTTGAATGTTTCTTTGTATTATCTTTATGTCAGATCTACTTAATTGGATAAATTTTCTCTATGAATGCAACACAACTTTGTTTTCTTTAATTTGAGTGAGGAATTTTCAAGCATTTATGGGTTTAATCTATCTTGAGAAAGACTAACAGAGATCCTAAGATTTTATGGATTTGTTTAAGAATTCTTCTTACCCTTCCCTATTCTCCTTGTCTTTGTTGTGCTTCAGGTGAGACTTATTCCCTTCAAGGAAGATGAAAATGTCACCACTCTAGACTACTTCGGTACCTTTTGTTGGTAACCTAAGAAGGACCCTGGTCTGATTGATTATGCACCAACAAAATGGTTCCGTTGTCGGGACCTGCTTCAAGAGGGAACCTGTAGGGATAATTCTTCCATGGAGCCACTGATCTGATATTCACCAATGGTGGGAGAGAAATTGTGATGCCTTCAAATGGAAAGAAGTATATTTGCGAGGTAAATTTGAGAAAGATACAAGAGAGGTTATCTTTTACTCAGAAAGATCAAGCGACCAATATGATATATTCTGGGTTAAATTTTTGGAAGAAAAATTCCATTGGATAGATAGACTCCAAGAAGCTTTGGAATTCCAACAACGAGTCAAGAAGACCTACACTTGGGATACATAAAATATTGCAGCGCTTCATCGGTTGGATCGCCCAATCACGTGAGAAGTTGATTTATGGGTCAATGCAACTCTGGAAGGATACATTATCACGTTTCCAGCTAAGAACCACCAGTCTTTTACAAGGGAAGAAGAGGATTTCAAGAAAGATGCATGGGGAAGGATATTGAGAGAAATTCCCTTGTGGATTAAGGTATTATTGATGGAGGAGGAGATGTTGACCATCTCCTCAACTAAGATGACAACCTAAACACCCATGCTTGGGGTGGGATCATGGCTTGATAAAAGGGAGAGGGTTCTTTGATAAATGGGGGAGTGGCAAAAAATGGATGAAAGGAATGAGCGACCCTTGAAAAGAGTTTCCATAGTTGAGAAGTGGTGGTGCAGTAAGATAAAGAAAGAAGTAAAGTAGTCTGAGGTGTTGAGGAAAGAACTCGAACCAGGAGAAATCGATGAAGGAAAGGAGGAAGATGAGAAGACAGGGAAGATTGGTCAGTCAAATAATGAAGTTGAGAGAAGCACAAAGAGAAATAATTCCCCAAGAGGGTGGACAAGAAGAATAATGTGTATAAGCAAGGGAAGATCAAGCTGGCATGGATCTTGCAAAAGAAAGAGAAGATTAATCCCTGATATCGAGAGACCAGCTGAAGAAACTGCTCTAGAGGATGAGAATGAGACCCCCAAATCAAAGAAACCTACCCATAAGTCAATGGAAATAGCCTTGAATCACCCATCCCCCAACTTTCTTCTATACCAATGGTAAATTCTATACCACCTTCTTATGTTATTCCTATTTCAATTTAGTCAGTTATTCAGTCACAGTCGGTGAGCACAAATACTGGGAGGATATTGGGATCCACTGGTAAATCACAACTAGGATCGTTATGGTTTACATTGATAGGAGTAGTAAGATCAACAATGATTGGAAACGAGGCAATCTCGATCGCTCAATACCCAGAATTTTGGGGTAAAGGAGACAAGGATGTTGAGCAACATTGGTTTCCATGTGAAGCGATTTGGAGGTCCAGAGGGACTCTAGATGTAAATAAATTGGTCAAATTCCAGACTACCTTGAGAGGTCATGCTCTCAAATGGTACATGAAGGCTATTGATCTAGGAGAAGCGGAAGGGCAGGCATTCACACTTGGCCAAGTTCAGAAAAAATTCATAGCAGAGTTTAAGCTTCCTTAGTCAGAACAACAAGGTTTTTCTGAGTTACACACGATTTAGTAGAGGGAAGGAGAATCATCTTGGGAATATAGTCATAAGTTTAAGGATGTCATTGGGAGGCTAGTGCATCCAATTCATGAATATCACTAGAGAGAATGGTATATCCATGGATTGCTACCTCTGAAATGAATTTTGTTAACACAACAATGGATAGCCTCCTTGACAGATGCCTTGGAACAATCAATGAAGATTGAAGCCATGGTAGGATATCCAGGGAGCCTAGGGGTGACCAGACCCCCAGTGGATTCAAATTTGGTGCAACTACAAGGACAAATATCGACACTGATAGAGAAGATTCAAGAATTGATGATACCCAAACCAGGATGACCTCAAGTCTGGTGTATCATATGCTACATAGAGGGGAATTTGGTGAATGAATGTCCACGTATGAGGGGAATGGGATCACCTCACAATCCAGTGGGACCCTCGTCAGGACCCATGGGAGGATTTTCACAAGTATCGGTGAATTTACCATTTCATACCCCAACCCTGTATCATGCCTTTCCAGGAAATCAAGCATCGCAATCACCGGAGTATTGCAAGATCTGACGAATTCATAGGAATGCAACAAGGAAGTTCCCTATTATTCAGAAGTATTCTAGAGTACCAAATATTGTACATTGTGAGTTATGTGCATATACCATGCATGCTAGGAATCAGTGTAGAGCACTGGATGTACTTGTGGATAGATTATATCGAACATCATTCAGGGTGAATGAAACCCCCCAAGGACCGAGAAGGGGACAAGGAGGTGGAGCCAAAGGAGAATTCAGAGGAGGAAGAACCGGGGGAAGAGGACCAAGTAGATTCTACAACTGTGATGAGAAAGGTCACATGTCCATGGATTGTTCTCAACCGAGGTGTCCATGGTGTTCTCACTGCAAAACCAATGGACATGCAACCGAAGACTACCCAAAGTTAATTGTGAAATGGGAAGATTGGGCACATCAACGAGGAGAAAAATTCATCGGCTCAAAGATAAAGAGGGAATTCAAGGGAAAGCTACCCAATATTAATATCATTACCTGAGGAGGAGAAAATAATGGCGCAGATGTTGATAATCTGCCTAAGATCCAGAAAGAAACACCTAAGGAGGACAGGTATGACCCTCTGAAACAGAAGTTATTATTTAAATATGAAATAGAAGTTTTCCATAGTATCCCTAGACTTGAAATAGAAGAAAACCCCCCTCAACCCACCATTTATCCTAATATTGCACAATTCCCTACTTCACCCCCTGCACCCCGAAACTCCGTAATCTCGATGAGACGACCTGAGCAGTCATAAAATGTAATCAACCTTTGGTTTCAGTTATTTTATTATATTCTTGGGGATGACTAGCTGCCAGAGAAGTTGTGCAACACCCTGCATTTAGTCCTAGGAATGGAGGAATCCCCAGGATATAGAATAATGACTAATATTCCTAAGAAGAACACTCATAGAGTGAAAAGAAGGAAAATATGAACTGGGAAAGATTTTATACTAGTAGCCCAGCTAGATGAATTTGAGATTAAGGATGTTATGCTAGATATAGGATCTAATGTTAACATATTTCCTAAAAAGAGTTGGGAAGATTTAGGGAAACCACATTTGACATATTCCCCAATACAATTGAGAATGGCCAATCAATATTGTTTTTTCCAAATAGGAAGGCTATAGAATGTGGATATAGATGTTGTGGGAGTAAAAATTGTAGTTTATTTTGAGGTGATCGAAATCATGGGGGATAAGGACCCTTATCCTGCACTACTTGGAATTGATTGGGATTATGATAACTATGTTTCTATCGACCTGAAGAGGGATACTATGACATTTGAAGAAGACAAAATAAAAGTATTTCATCCCTTGTATCCGTGTGTAGGCCCTCAGTACACAGATCCAATGGAAAACAATATGGAAGGAGAGGATCTAGATCAATTATACGTCATAACAACGGGAATGAGAGAAGACTACATCAATCCTACGATCAATTGATCAATAAGTTGGAGGAGAATACAATTAGCATATGGAGACCTAGAAATAGCATTTGACAGTTGGCAACAAGGTGCATATGAAATATTTTCAAGATGATGTGCAACTTTCAGAGAAATGAGATGGGTTGGAATCAAGGTCAGAGAACATCCGACGTACAATGGTACCTCAGACCTTGGTAGTTTTCTGGTTAGCCTGGAAGAAAATATAACATAATAACAAAGGATTGTAGTTCTAGGCTTAGACCTGGAGGCCACCCCTTCCAGGTGGTGGGCTAGTCACAAGACAGTAATTAAGAACTAGGAGAATGTGAAGCATGCTATCTAGTGTAGATTTCAAGATAAGGAGCAACTAAAATCAGAGATGAGGATGGATTTTCAATTTGCACAACTTCTCAATCGATAGTCTGTTCCTAAAGCACATATCGAACAATTTTTAAGATAGTGGCAAGTTGCAGAAGTACCATCTCACTTGTGGGTTAATTTATTTCCCCATTCGCTAGGTCTGATACCAAAATCCTAGTACATTCATGAAGAGACCAGAAGGAAGACCAACCGTTGGAAAACTTTAGCAGATCAAGTTTGCAAGGACTTCTCTTTCAAAAGTAAGTACCCTGAGCTTAAGATAGTCTTGCAAAGACTTAAAGAATTTTTTTTTACTAATGTTTGTAAATAGAAATCGTACCCAATGGTATGTTCCAATTATAGTCAAGTGCTTCAATCTAACCTTCACCTAGACACGGACAAGACACCCATAGAATGCTACAAAATTGAGAAGGGTTTGGAAAACCCTAATGATTTAGAAGAACTGAGAAACTTAGCCATTAAGGAAACATAAGGAAGTAGAGAAATCTAGAACACGCTACCCAGACAGACTGATAGCTCTTATAACCATTTGTTGAAGTTGTGAAAAGTCAACATAAGAACTAATGAGAAACCCAATATAGTTGTTGTAGGGGATTACTAGGATGATAAAACTAGTCATGAAATACATAGTTTGGTGCGGGAGTATGAGGACTTGTTCCCAAAGATATTCTCATAGATAAAAGGGATAAAAGGAGCTATAAGGCATAGAAGATATCATCTTAACCCAGGGTGAAAGAGAATGTTAAGAGGGAAATAAACATGATGCTTGAGGTCGGACTTATTTTCCCAGTTGAAGAGGCAGAGTGGGTTAGCCCCATAGTCATCTACAGAAAGAAAGTCATAGAGGACATTAACGTATGTGTAGACTACAGAAGCCTTAATTCCTCATGTGTGCATGATACTTTTCCCTCACCTTTTACTGACGAGGTGCTAGAATAAGTTGTGGGGAAATATTCTTACTCATTTACAGATGGATTTTCGGGGTATCACCAAGTGAGAATTATTGAAGAAGACAAAAAGAAGACCACATTCATAACATAATGGGGGTCATTTTCATATAATGTGATTCTCTTCAATCTAAAGAACACCCCTGCATTTTTTTCCCGGATTGTAATAGCATCCTTCCGAGAATTTATTCACAAATTTATAGAAGTTTATATGGATGATTGGACAGTGTACATCATGCTAAAAGAACACATAATGCTACTACAAATGATGTTTGATCGATGTAGGGAGATGCAGATATTGTTAAACCTCAGAAATTGTATCTTCTGTGTGCCACATGGAAATCTGTTAGGCCACATAGTATGTCGAGAAGGAGTGTTGGTATAACAAGCCAAAGTTGAGGTCATTTTGAATATGCCACCACCTACGAGTGCTAAGCAGTTGCGCTCAACGTTGGGGCACACAGGATACTATTTCAAGTGCATTAGAAGGTATGTGAATATTATTGCACCCTTGGAAAATCTACTAAATAATTATGAATTGTTCCAGTGGAAACCAGAGTGTGATCGAGTGTTTGACATCCTGAAGGAAAATCTCACCACAACACCTATTTTAATATTTCCAAATTGGGAAAAGGAATTTCATTTCCACGTGGATGCATCAGGTATTGCACTGGGAGCCATCTTAGCACAACCAAGAGATGGAAATGTGGATCATCCCATCTATTTTTGTAGAAGGAAGCTATCATAAGTTGAACGTAGTTATAAAACCACAGAAAGGGAGGGTTTGGTTATGATTTATGCTCTACAAAATTTTATACATTACTTGTTAGGATCTCATTTTAAATTGTTTACTAGTCATTCTACGTTAAAGTATCTAGTTAACAATCCTGTCTTGGAAGGAAGAATTTTTCGATGGTTGTTATTGTTTCAGGACTTTTCATTTGAGGTGATCATCAAACCTAGAAGATGCAACATGGGTCTCGATCATTTGTCCATATTATAGTCAGGTGAGAGTGGCGGTGCAATCGATGATCAGCTCCTAGATGTAGACCTGTTCCGAGTTGAGGTAGTACCAGAATACCTGGAAGACATAGAAGTTTTCTTGAATACAGGGGCATGCCCGGAAACGTACTCCACAACTCAATAACGTTATATGGTGGCTCGAGTAGAGGACTATCAATTGATCGTGGGGAAATTGTATAAGTTGGGCCAAGACAATATCCTCAGGAGGTTCATTTTGGACCATGAAAGACAAGATATCCTCTGGGAGTTCCATAGTGGAGTTGTGGGAGGCCATGTCATAGGAAAGGCCACTGCGCAGAAAGTCCTCCAAGATGGATTATGGAGGGCCAAGATCTTCAAATATGTGAAGGAATATCCTAGATCTTGCGACGTTTTCTAGAGAGTAGGTAAGCCATCACAACGAGACAAATTGCCTCTTCATCCAGTTCGATCTCTGCAAGAATTTGAGAAGTGGGAGGTTGATTTTATTGGACTGATCAACCCCACAACTAAGCACTCAAAGTCTAGGTATATTATCACCACAACTGATTACCTGACGCGATGGGATGAGGCAAAAGTTGTTCAGGATTGTTCAACTGATACCGCTTCTAGGTTTATCATTGAAAATATTATAACTCAGTTTGGATGTCCTAGGAGTCTGACTAGTGATCAGCGTGGTCATTTTATCAGTAGTACAATAGAAAATCTTACAATAGATTTCTTAATCCAACATCATAAAAGAAGACCCTACCATCCACAAGCCAATGGAACATTGGAGGCATTTAACAAGATTCTTGAAATAGGTTTGATGAAGGTTTGTTGCACAAACAAGGAAGATTGGGATGACAGAGTCCCAACAGTTTTGTGGGCTTACAGGACGACCATGAGGAAAATTCACAAGTACACTCCATTTCATCTAGTCTATGGGAAATAGGTTGTGGTACCTACAAAATTCATTACCCCTAGTCTCTACATTGCACAAGTTGCACATATGTCAGAGGATGAATCAGTTGCGCAGAGGGTTATAGAGTTGAAAGAACTTGATGAGACCATGTTTTTAGCAGACCATCATTAAATAGTTGAGAAAGAAAGACAGAAGGCTTGGCATGACAAGAATATTAAGGCCAAAACATTTGCGCATGTAGATAAGGTCCTACTTTATGACAGTCGATACTAGAAACATCTAGGAAAGTTGTGCATGTGTTGGTTGGGCCCATTTATAGTTGTGGAGATCTGACACTCTAGCGCAATCAGCATAGCACAACTGGATGATATACTTTGGCCAGGATGGGTGAATGGCGCTCGCCTGAAACCTTATATTTATCAGGACTGAGGTAAAGGAATGTTTCTCCAGTCCAAAGGAGCATGTATAGTAGTTATATTTGAATTTTTGTAATTTCTTTAAATTCAGTTAATAAATTCGGAGTGTGCAATGTTTCACCACGACATGTATTTCATTTTTCTTTTAGTCTAAGCATTAATTTGGTGTTGAACTGATTACTTAGTAGTACAAGATCAGAAGATCCACGAGTACATTAAATGAAGTCATTAAATATGACAGGGACCACATTGTGGTCGGAGGGAGAGCGAACCCGAACGAAATATTAGTCCATGTGCCACACACAACATGTCCATTCATAGCCTTTATGATCGCTATGGTAACCCGCCCAAACTTTGTTAGACCATAAAGCCACGATACGCAAAGATTCCATCGATATTCATGCCAGGATTCTCAACCTTTCAAATGATAAGGCATGAGGCCTGACACATCCCTATCCAACTTGTTTAGTAAATGCCAGAATCCCCCAATAGATTTACCCTGTTAAACAGTCTTGCCAGACACCTTAGCTCCATGTTGTGTTTGTAGGATTAATTATGAGTAGCCTTAGGAGTAATGACAGAGCCTTCCAGCTAGCCTAAGTATAAGGTTGCACAAACTCAACAGAAGACTTATTGTTTGCTACTTTGTGTTTGATATTTCTAAATTGTCATAGAGCCTGCAAAATTCTCTCAGTCGTGACCCTAAATCCCAGTACAGTCGGTCTAAGTCTCTTAGCAGTCCAAAGCAGCGATGTCGAGATCTATAGGAATATGATGTTCGGTCTCCAAAGAAGTAGTTCTAGATGAACCGTGTGATCGTTGGGTTGAGGTCATGGATGACCTTAAAGGGAAGGTCGAGCAAGTGAAGCTCCTCAACCTCAACCTGACACACCAGGTATTATTCCTATAGATGAACATTGACGTGTTTTGGGATGTAGCTCTAGATAAGATGGGAAGGATTCAATTTGTGTCAAAACCAGAGTTTATCAACCCCTTCAACTCCAACATCATGAATCTCCGAGACTTGCCATTTTTTGACACTACTGGTGAGGTTGCGCGGTGTACCAAATTTCTTATCAGTCGGGTGCATGATAGGATCCTATGGCTCGATCGATGGTATCCAATTCATTTAGAGGATAACCATCAACTCACAGGCCTATCCATCGAAGGTGAAGATGTATCAAAAGGGTTCCCAGGCCCCAGTAAACATGGGAAGAAAAAGGCAGAACCCATCCTGTATGAAATATTTATACACGGAGAGGGGGGTGCACAACCAATATTGACCCCATTTTACCATAGACGGTTAGAACATATTGTTATGTTATTGATAGCAAGGTAATGAGTTCCTATTACAAGGGTGAGTGCATGTTATATTCCCTGTCAGTGGAATATTTTTATGCCAATGGAGCGGTATTCAATTGGTGTAGCTACCTGCTAGAAGAACTCCTGGTAGCATGTAAGGAAGCTCAGGATAATGGTGGCACATTCACCTATGGATAAATTCTCTTTGCGTTCACCATGATGAAGTGGAAGCCACCTTCAGGAATACCACTATCACCAACTAATAAAGGATGACTAACAAATATGTTTGAGCCTTGGCACTCAAGGTCGGACTCAGAGAAAACAACATTTAACAATGTAGTGTTATGGAACTAGTACAACCGTCTACTAGACGCAACTCATAGGTTGTGCATACCACAAGAGCTTCTCAACCTGAACATGAGGAATATTGAGTTCGGGTTGAATCGCCACCATACTTTTATTTGGCCCAGGCATGTCAAATCTGAAGACTTTCACTCTTGAATGTTGTCATTTTATATAGATGAGGAGGTCTTTCACAAGTAATGTCATGGTCAGGAGTGAAACGCAACCCACACAAGTCGGGGATGCACTACCTTCTATCGATGAAGATCTTGAAGAAAATGGGACAGGAAGTAGGAGTAGGGCCTAGCTCAGGCCCAGAGGAGCAAAAGAAAGATGCCCAGATGCATATGGACTCAGAGGAGGAAGAGGAAACTCAACCTATGGAACGCAAGAAGATGACATTGCCCATGTTCTTGTATCTTCCATAGCAATTTGTGCTGACAGGTAAATATTTCAATGACATCCTCAATGCTACCTTCATTGGAGATCCCCTATTCAAGAAACCCATGATAGGGCTCTCCCTAGTGAAGATCTTGAATCCTCAGCCAATATCATCGACCATACCTCGTACTCGAGTGGCCCAAACAATCATTGACATCCAGGATGACCCTGAGCCAGATACCATTGCATCCACCACCATCATCACTGAACAAACCCCATCACCCCCACAACCCCCATCGCCACCACAAGAAACGACCATCCAACACCAAACCATTGAACCTGAGCCCATTCAATTGGATCCCCCTGACCTACCTGAGCAGGTACCATAACTCACTAGACTAACCCATGAAGTCCCGAGCCAGTCAATTCTTCCATTTGTACCAATTCAGGACACTTCGTCATCAACAGAGACTCAAATTGTGCCAATACCACAAGCCCCAAGCCCTCAGTGCCCTCTCTCAACAATCAATGTTGAGATTGCCATCCAAAGCAGTGGAACCACAAAAATTGTGGTACAGAAAGAGGCAGAAGTACCAGAGGTTTAGAATGAACCTAAAATGAAATTAGGACAGAGTGCAACTTCATTGCAAGAGAAACTAGAGCTAGTACTCCAGAACCCACAACAGTGCACAGATCTGGTGCAAGTCTTCTTGGAAAAAATAGAGATTCTCCCATTCCTTCCATTAGTGGTGAGGATGAGACTTGTACAACATCTGGAAGGTCCATCTACAGGGGAGGAAGAGGTGGAGACACCATTGGAACACTCAACGGTGAGTGAACTCCCATTGTAAGTCTAAGAACCCAGGGAGTCCACTACTTCTTTTGGTGACCTCTCTTAATGGTCGTCAATATAGTTAATAGGGATTATTAGAGCTCCAACTGATCAACTGGAGTAGAGGCTCCAAAAGGCCGAACGGGAAGCAGATTTTTGTAGGGAGGAAGTCCTCCTCATGCAAGCACGTTGGACGAAGTAGGAGTATGGAAAGATCCAGGCAGAGAAAAAACTGGAAAGGATCTAGGAAAATCTTGCAGAATCCTGGCCAATGATTCGAAGGATAACACCACAAATACCTAAATCCAGTGCAGCAGGATAGCCTGTGCAGTAGATAGAGCTACTCCAGGGAGCATGGTCAGAGCTATCCATTTGCACAGAGAACCTTGAAGCATAGTTGTGGTAGATTCAGTGTGATATAGAATAGCAACCCTAGAATCTTCAAGAGAAAATGGAAAGAGTCGTGCTTGAAGGGAATAACACAAGAGAAATATAGAATGCACAAGGATTTTTTTGGAAGTTAGTGACTAGATGGGTATTATTTCATGGAACAACCAGACTCTGGACAACTTGCGCATGAATATCCAGTCACCCAACGAGGAATTTTCCATCACCATGGATCCACTAGAGCAGCAGGAAAAATTTGACCAGATACAGTAAGAAGACAATGAGTTAAATGCCTTGTTTGAACCACAATCAGTAGCTAAGAAAGATCTACGGGAGTTTTGACCTGTCATTTAGAAAGCCTATCTATAGATGAATCAGGTAGATGCTACAGCCAACTCAGAGTGGAACTCTTTGTTCGCGTCCAAACCTAAGGGATGCATTACAGACGCAACTCAACAGTTCATGGCTAAAGCTTCACTCTTTGTCAGGAAGTGCCAGGATAAATTCGTCAATTTCCAAGGAGTAAGGAAGAGAGCCTTGGAATTTGTCCTAGATTTGGGCCCTTCATTTGATGAGGAGGAAAAGGAAAGAACTCATGCAGAAACTGGAAGCAAAGAAAAGACAGAAGGAACAAGAAAGCAACAAGAAAATCAAGAGACTGTGGAAGAACCAACAAATTGACTTCAGGACGAGTCAAGGATTGTGGTCGAAGCCTATTGGGCCCTTCGTTTTTGTTGTTATAAGTTGTGCAAGGAATGCTATAGTCCCAATTTTGGTCAAACAACAGTTTTGCAAGTCATAGAAGAGATGGAAAGAGGAATGAAGAAAGAAACTGAAAATGGTTGGAAAGACAACGCAACACCAGAATGGAGAAAGAAGTTACAACAGAACAAGAACAAGAAAGAATTTGAAGTCTCAAACCTGAAGATCGCAATAATATTATATATACATTTTGAATATGATTGTAAAAAGGTTGTTATCATTGATGTTCGGATGGAGATGTAGTCCAAATGTTTGAGTTCTGTGTTATTGTCCATTTTGGGTAAATATTAGATAGAGTTCTAGAGTCTGGGTTTTGGATCCAAACCAAGGCTATAATAGAGTCATGTTTTGTTGTAATGTTGGAAGAGAAAGGGTTCTGGTTAAACTTCTCTCTCAGTAGTAAAGTTTCATTGTTAAGATCTGGCATGACCGAGTTGTGTCTGTATCTGAGTAGAATTATGTAATTGAGAAAAAACATATGAAGTTAATACAAAGATAGACCCAAAATTTGAAATTATTGTGTCTATTTAGTTTCAAATTATCTTGAATGTTGCTTCGTATTATATTTATGTCATATCTTCTTAATTTGATATATTTTCTCTATCAATGCAACACAACTCTATTTTATTTAATCTGAGTTAGGAATGTTCAAGCAGTTTTGGGTTTAATCTATCTTGTGCAAGACTAACAGAGATCTTGAGATTGTATGGATTTGTTTAAGAATTCTTCTTACGCTTCTCTATTCTCCTTGTCTTGGTTATTCTTTGGGTGAAAATTCTTCCCTTCAAGGAAGATGAAAATTCGAGCGCTCTAGACTACTTTGGTACCTTTTGTTTATAATGTGAGAAGGACCCTGGTCTGATCAATTCTACGCAAACAAGTGAATGAGTTGTGGCATGAAACTAACTGTACCAATAGATTCACCCAGATAAATGAAATGCATAAATAAATTCAAATAACACATGCACATGAATATATAATTAGAATAGTCTAAGTCACTATATCACATAGATTAGAAACTCATTCGCTCAAGACATGTAATATAAGAAAGAATGACAAAAGTGCAAGAAGACATATATTGCATCAGAATATTCCATAAACAAACATGTTCTTACATCCCATGTGAACAGTAAACATTATTCTTAAAATAGCTCGCAGAAAAACAACAACACATGCAAGTCCTTCTCTCAGTTAAAAGTTGGCCCTGAGTGCTTCTTCGTATTAACAGTTTCAGAAATAGTACATGAAAAATCTTAGGACAACTCTCCAGTTTTAGTTGACATTGGCTTTGGGTGTGGGGGCATCTTCGTCATCCTGAGTCTGACATTCAATCATCATGTATTTTCTAGATCCTTTCTTCATACATTTTTTTGATATTTTATTTGTTGCTCCTCCATAACTCCTACATATTTCGTTATGGCTCCTTCATCGTCTTTAGATGTATACTTCATCGTGAGAATGTTGAGCGTGATCCTCCTTCGCTTGCTACCTGACAACATTCAACATACAATAGATGTGAGTAAATTCAAATAAACTATCAAGAATAATCATTTGAGTGAAAATAAATGGGGGATTAAATAATTGAAGTATCATTTATAAACTTCCCTTAGTTTGATTCATGGTTCCTCTGCTCGCAGTCAAGTTATGGTGTTGTTCGAGGCTTTCAACAAGGTGTCAGAAATTAATAAATCAATAACTATACCATAGGTTAGGAAT
>SNQJ01S0183092.1:0-19043 GCA_010110895.2 Picea sitchensis | reverse complement strand
GTTTTACAAGAATTTTAGAGCAGTTTAGTAATTTTTTTATTTAACCCAACAATGATGCACCTTGTATCTAGACTCACTAATTCATATGTATACAAGATCACACAAGGGGTTAGAGGTTTGGTGTGCACTACAAAACAACTTTTTTTATAACACCCTATTTTATAAAAGTCAAGCACAACTTGGTACATTTTTATTTTATCTTACAATAGTGCACCTTGTATCCATAGACATTGATGCATTTATACATAGGCACACCAATTATAGGTTCAGTTCGCAATGCTAAACATTTTTTTTTTTTAAATAGCATGTTTAACAAAAATCGAGTACGGTTTGGTAATTTTTTATTATTTAGCCCTACTGCGGTGCACCTTTTATCTAGTCGCAGTAGTGCATATCTATATAGGTGCATCAAGGTGGTTATAGGTTTAGTGCACACTTTGAAGCAATTTTTTTAAAATGACATGTTTTATGAAATTCAAGCATGTGGGGCCACCTTTTGTATTGTTATTGTGGCGTGTTTATATATCTACATGCATTATGTGTGTATCAGAGAGCATCGACGTGTTTCATTGCTTTTAGGTGCATCAAAAATAAATCCTTTGCTAAAACCTTCGCCCACCTGGCTCCATTAGAAACCTTGGCTAAAAGTAGAACATGAACTAGATATGGATCCATATATACCTTGTTCATCGCCTGTCTAGTGATGCCCTTCCCATTGATTAAACCCTCCTTCTCGACCAATAGACCAAATGCACTTTCCATTAATTAAACGCTCCTTCTCGATCAACATACCAAACACACTTCTCATTGATTAAACCCTCTTTCTTGACCAACAAACCAAACACAAGAGAAAATAGAATCTTATAAAAAAAACACAGATCAAAATAAAAACAACATGGAAGAATCAACAAAATAAAGCATAGCCATGCTTAACATAATCAACAAAATAAACATACAACCAAACACACAATAAATACAACCTTGAAATCAACACACATACACTATACATCTGTAGTCTCCATTCGTGGACAAAAACAACCCTGTAACACGCAAAAACCTGTAATCTGCATTGCTAGACAAAAACAACCCTGAAATCTCCATTCCTACTAAGAACACTCTCCTCCCTTTCTCTTTTTCCACAAATTCACTCTTCCATGTATAACCAATACAATAGACACATACACATTTTATCATTCTTTTTTGAATTTCGCTTCTTGCCAATTGTACAATTATTACACACTTTTCAATGCTTTTGAATTCCATTTCTTGCTAATTGTCTATGTTTAGTTTATGAGATCTATGAATGGCTGATCTCTATTTTGTCGTACTATTTGATGTATTATTGCAAGGGCGCCTTTTTTCCAAAAGTGAATTTTGCTAAAATTATATTAGATATAATTTTCTTTCCATATTATCATTCATGTGTTACAATCATCCCCGGAGGACAAAGTGACTATATCAGATCACTTAAAAGGACACATCAAAAAACCAAAAATTTGCAAGTTACAATATAACAGGGCAAAAACTAAAATCTGCGAGGTTATTATAGTCACGATCTATCTAAGAATCAACAATAAAGTACCACAACTTCAAAAAAGGACTATATTCGTGGCAAGAAACCTATGTAAGATTATCAGTATATATTAAGGTACTGTATCGGCCTTGGTTCACCCGGATCCCATTGATAGTAGGATATCCTTCCTTCCTGTGCCTGGAGAGCTTCCTTGGATAGCTTGTCCACTTCCTTATTAAATTCTCTGTATATATGAAAGAAACTTAGAGTCTGAAAATAATTGTAAAGTTCTTTGGTGCATTTCTTCCAGCCCTTGAGAAAGCAGACGTCTAGCTTTGCCTTGCCCTTAAGCCAATCTATGATCACTCTAGAGTCACCTAAGGCTTGAAGCCTTCAGATATTTAGATGGATAGCTAAAGTTAGAGTAGCCCAAATGCCCATTAATTCAGCCTTTTTATTTGAACTTGTACCCACATTTAGGCACCATCTATAAACCAGGTTATCTGATGTTTTAATAACACCTCCCGCTCCACAGGTTAATTTGTCGTTGCTTGTTGCCTTATCAAAGAATACCATGGTTGACCCTTCCTCCTGGTGT
Organism: Picea sitchensis; assembly: GCA_010110895.2. Taxonomy (NCBI): domain Eukaryota; kingdom Viridiplantae; phylum Streptophyta; class Pinopsida; order Pinales; family Pinaceae; genus Picea; species Picea sitchensis. The sequence continues at coordinate 16,932 of SNQJ01S0183092.1, read as the reverse complement.
AAGTAGCAATCCTTTATTAAGGATTTTGTATTAGATTTTTTGTTAGGATGGTAAATTCCCAATATTTTAAATAATACAGAGTGGATCGAATGGGCCTTGTTTATCATATTCGAAACTTTAATACCTATAAGCTTATTCTCTATTTTACTTTTTTTTAATAGAATACTTAGAGCCTCCATGACTAAGATGAAAATAAGTGGGGACAATGGGCATCCCTGCCTTAGGCCCCTCTCACTTTTAAAAAATTATGTAACCTCCCCATTTAAGAGCACAGCATAGGACGGTGAAGTAACACAACTCATAATCCACCTTACCATTTGAGAGTCAAAGCCAACCTGATTAAGAACCAAGTGGAGAAAGTCCCAATCCACACAATCATATGCCTTGCGCAAATCTAGTTTTAGAATCAAAGATTTGTTTCCTTTCTTTTTTGCTAGGCTATGCAGGCATTCAAAGGCCGTTCCTAAGGCATCCTGTATTCTTCTCCCTTCCAAGAATCCAAGTTGTTCTACAGACATCATTCGGGAAAGAAAAGGCTTTATCCTATTTGATATGATCTTTGAAATCAACTTGTAACAAAGGTTACAAAGGGACATTGGCCTAAAATCCCTGAAAGTGGACGGATTGTTTTCTTTAGGTATTAAAGCCAAAAAGGTAGAATTTAGATTGCCTGGAATATTCCCAAATTTCCTAGACTCCTCCACCATCTGAACCAGATCCTCACTAACTAAATAAAAAAAGTATGTGAAAAATTCCACTGTCCAGCCATCAGGGCCCAGACTTTTGTCCCTTTGGAATTTGTTAAGAACGCCTTTTATTTCATCAACCGTAATAGGCTTCAATAGGAAATTTGTGTCCTCTAGTTGAACCATTCTCGGATAGAGTTCGGTGACTTCAATTTTTTGTGGATTAAATAAATCTCCTCGAGCTTTATAAAACTTACCAAAATACTTTGTTGCAGCTAGCTTTAAATATGCTTTTCCTTTAACCCAATTTCCATCATCATCAATTAGATCCCAAATGTGTTTGTGGATGTGCCTCTGATTTGCGAACTTATGAAAGAAGCTCATATTAGAGCCACCACTTTTGAGCCAAATCGCCCTGCTCCTCTGGCGCCATTTTTCTTCATTATATTTCAGAATTTCATTTCTTTCTGTTTCCAATAAACCCAAACTAAATTCTTTTTCAACAGTTGTGTTTCCGTCGACCGCCTGACTTAAATGTTCTTTGATCTGTGCTTCCAGAGCATATAATCGTTTGGATAATAATTTTTCTTTATTCCTTGCCCAAACCTTTGTGTGTTATTTAAGGTCTTTTAATTTCCAGACTAGCCTGCGTTGATGACCTCCTTCCGAAAGGTATTTATCATCCTTCCAAACTTTATTAACCAAAGATGAAAAATCAGGATCCATCAGCCATGAAGAATTGAATTTGAAAGGATAATTCTTGCTAACAAAAACTAGATCCATCTGAAAAACGACAGGTGCATGATTCGATATATACAGATAGACCACCCATGACTGGTAAAAGTCCTTTGTGGTTTAAAAACTATCGGATAAAAGAACCCTATCCAATCTTTTAGCGATAGCCAAGGGTCCCTGCCGTCCATTCCTCCAAGTAGGAACCAAGCGATCTGGGCAAATATCCACTAACTTCTTTGACTGAAACAGTGCTTTGAGATGATCTGCCAAAGATACCGAGAAATTAGAACTTCCCCAAACCTCTTCAGCTGAAAGAGTAATATTTAATTCACCCGCAATAATCAAGTTTCCTACTTCAAGAATACCACTGGCCGCCAACTTATCCCAAAAAACCTGTTTTTCTGTGCAGGGCCCATACATATTGAGAAGTGAGAAACAACAATGGGTAGATAAACAACTTCCAATCAATAGAATACCCCCGCAAGTCAGTGAGGGAAGTAAGTTATAGGAGTTAGGATCCCAGACCACTAACAAACCCCCTGAAGTACTTAGTGAACTGACTGCACACGCGACCCAGGTCAGTCGAAAAAACTGTAAAAAAGCTCTAGCCTTGCAATCCTCCACAAGAGTTTCCTGTAAGAAAATTATATCTGGACGAACATCATCCAACACTCGTCGGAACGCGACGGCTTTAAGGGAGCCCCCTATCCCTCGAATATTTAAGGAGAATAAAATCATTATTTTTCCCTTGCTAGGGCCTTCAACGCTCTAAGTGCCCCACTGTCAGCAGTGGAAGAGTTTTTGCCTTCAGAGAGAGTTAAACTCCCTTCCAATTTTTTTCACGAGCTTCTGGTTTTTATGGGTGATATCTCAACACCAAGACCACAGGACCACGCAAACTCCTTTCCCTTTTCATCAGCCTTATGTTTAGATGAGGAAGCATGTTCCCCTTTCAGGATTTCAGATACAATTTCTTTCCCACGGAAAACTGGTATAGGGATGTGCGGCCCAAAATCCCCATCAGGTGGAATAAGATTGTCGAAAGCAACCAAAAGGGCATCATCATCGATTTCTGACTCACTACAATCATATAGATTAGCTTCGTAGATTGATAGAGTTGGGGACGAAGAAACCGGCTGAGAAGTGCGAGGAGAGGCCAAGGTTGACATTCCTAACGACGGATTAAAAGAGGGAGATAACCTACTGACAGTTGTCTCTAAAACCTCAGCCTATCCCATGCATTCCTCAGTCCCCAGGTTTGAGGGTTTTAACGAAGAAGATGACTTTATCATCACACCTTTGGTAGAGTTCGAAAGGTGGATTGTATTGCTAGTCGTATAGTCAAACCCCGAAGACTTATCCAGTAAGTCCCTTTCCCACAAAGATAAAGAATGATACAGGGAAGGGAAATAGTATAGTAACTTACCCGAGAAAGTTTCCCGGAGATCTTCCAGAGGCCTAGAATCCTTCTGAAAGCCAGTGTCCGCCACCCCAAAAAGCTTTGCCTCCAAAGTGTTGTCCAGAATATTCCAATTTTCCATCTCTTCATCAGGTTCCTCCAGAAAATTTTGGCCTTCACAGTCCCTTCTCAAATGACCAGTGCAGTGACATCTATTACACCTAAAAGGTATCCCTATGTAGTCTAAATTCTGAATTTTCCTCCGGTCACGCCACCAGATCTCAAGGGATTCTGGTAAGCCTCCGTGAATATCGACCTCCACCAAAACACGACCCACTTTCTTATCGGCTGAAATGAGAGTCGTTCTGTCCACGAAGATGAAAGTACGTAAGGAGTCTCCAATGGCTCGTAAAGCCCCTTCATTCTAGAATTGAAGGGGAAGTCCAGGTAATGATACCCAGAGGTGGCGTTTAGAGAAGTATTCGCTATTCGGGTCGAAAGATAAACGCCACCTTTTCAGCATTATACTTGTTACACATTGAAATTACTCACTTTGATAGTGTCGCAAGTGTCATCATTACAAGTGTCGCATTTTGCTCACAAGTGTCGCAAGTGTCAAGGAAAGCATACTGCCATGATGCTTATGTCATGCCTATAACGACATGAGAAGGACACTTGACACACATCAAACACTTGATTTGGAAGAGGAGGGATGGTTAACTAGAGTTATGTACCTCTTGCCATCTGAAAGAACCCAAAAAACTGAGTTTTTGGAGGAGAGCGCTCCCCTATACCTCTCTCAGGAGTGTTGACGCTCCCCTATAGTCTCTCTGGGAGCATTATAACACCTGATTGTTCGGATTTTATGCCCTTCTCCCTTATTTTTGAGTTTTTGCTGTTGACAGCTTGAAATCAACCCGTTGTTTTTTCTCTCCTATTCGACTGAGCAAGAACTCTAGTGAAGGACATCAGAAGTCTGTAACTCTTCTCATTTGGTTCGTTGAGGTCATATTGTCCAATCTCTTTCTCCTTCCTTTTGTGTTTTTTGGTTTTCTCTCTCTGGTTTGATTGCAAAAGGGTGTGTTGTTTGTGTGAAATCTGCATATTCTTGTCTAAATCTCCTTGATCTGAAAGGGTAGTTGGCAAGAGAAGTTTTGTATTGAATTGATTATCATTCGCATACAAACGACAAAAGTACATCTTAGTGATTAGTTTGCATACTAGAAAGCTTTTCTGAAATGTTGTAGCATTATATTGGATTTGATTGAGAACAAAATTGATTGAGGGCATTCCTTATCAAGTGTTTGATAGTGAAAACGACTCTTCTTTATGAAATGTTGTAGCATTATATTTGGATTTGATTGAGGAAAAAATTGATTGAGGACATTATTTATTAGTGTTTGATAGTGAAACGACTCTTCCTCTTTCCTTTAAATATGTATTCATTGAAAAGAAACCCATTACATTATATTTCATGCATATTTTTGGGGAATTGAGTCATCATTCCATCGGTCTCACTTTCGTACACCCTCTGAGAAAACAACAACCAAACGCCAACCAAACTTAACAATTTTTACACCCTGTCCACAGTCTCCCAAGAAACAGGCCTTAAGTTCCTCCGTCAACAAACAAACCAGTATCTCAGCAGGAGAGTCAAATCCAATTGTCTTTTTGTTTTTCTGGGATCCCCCTCGCACAGTGGTTACGCACGAGGTCGTATTCAAGTGAGTTACAAAGATTATCCCTGGCTCCAAACTGCTTCAGGAGGGAATGATCAGCAGGCTGTGGGTCACTGGCTGTAGCACCACCTGACGCGTGGAGCCTTCAAGCGACTGACTCTGTTATCTTGCCCATACTGCCTGACTGGATCTGCCAACGCATCTCCTGTGGGATGACTACAAGCCAGTGACCCAGCTACAATCTTAGGGTCTCATACAAGGTGACTCTGGAAGGGAAGCCCCACTGTACTTGGAGTCGACGTTGGCCAGACTCACTTGTGATCCTTGGAGGGTAAATCCATTACCATCGCTGTGGAAGCTTCGTAACTAAGTCCAGTATGTGCTACAAGATAACTGATCCACCCGTTCTATCCCTTCCCCTTCCTATTTTGATCTCAAGAAATTGGATTTCATCACCAACTGCGGTTTCCATCAGAAGGCCTGTTTGGATTGATTGCTTCAAATTCAGAAGGCAGTGTTTTTTTTTCTTAGTGGACCTTAGGTAAAGTTAGTGTTAATGGCATCAAATCCCTGGAATACCAACGAAGGAACCCCTTCCTTTGGGGAACCTTATACCTTTCCCCTTCAAGCTTGCAAACTTTGGTCCTCCATATGTTGCCACAATCGAAGTCTCCAGACTCCACTATTGGATTACCAAATTTTATTGTTCCCAATTCTGGATCCCAAATCCTCCCAATGTTTCCAAATTGCACCTAATACTCTTAGACGCCGGACATACATCACCCACACATCAAACTCATGCCGACTTTTCACCTTCTTCACCCACCAAGTCTCCTTCCATTTCTCCATCTTCAAAGGAAAGCTCTAAAGCAAGTAGCCAGTTGACTGTAAGAAGAAGAAACCTGAAGAGAAGAAGAAGAAGAACCCAAAGGACAAAGACCCCAAATAACATCGATGTTGGTTCCAAGCAAACTACCATCAAGCATTAGGTACTAAGAGGCTTGATGAGGTCAACAAGATTAAAATGAAGAATCCAAAACCCAAATTCCCTTTGAGTCTTTGTAAGGGTAGCCATCTGAGTACTTCGTTCCCGGCCTTACCTGTGTCTTAGAAATGTGTCCTCCACGTCATCACCCCATCGTAGCTATGTCGATAATAATTCACAACCAGTTAGCTGTTCAAAGCTGGTAATAAGAAGCAACCACAAGTTCCCTCGCATATGTAAAGGTAATCATGACTCCTCACCTTGTTCCTTATATATGATTAAGGCTTCTTCTCTTTGGAAAACTTCAACTTCCAAAGGTTATCGTAAGCCTCCTCAATCTATCGCTATTTATGGACCTGTCAATCCGGCTCCATCCTTGGTCAACTGTTGATCGTGGTCAATCTAGTTTCCTTCTTGATTGAACCACAAACCCAAGTAGTTGATCCAGCTCCGTCATCGATCAACTCATTTTCATAAAAAAGAGTGACACCAAAGTGGTCGACTGTTTTCATCCCTTGGCCGCATCCCACTCTCCCGCTAGAGTGATACCAAAGTGGTCGATCCGTTTCACTCATCGGATCGATCCCATTCCTCCATTGGTGGATGCTATAAAGTGACTGATCCAGCCCCTTCTACCCCACCCTTCATCCAAAGAGTGCCAAAGTGGTTAATCCGATTCCATCATCGATCAATCCCAATATTCCTCTAAAGAGTGCCCATACGATCCGATCCAATCATTGGTCGATCCCACTCTCCTCTAGAGAGTAAACCCATACCGCCCCACGCTTTTCTCATTGATACAAAATCTACCACGCCGGCATCCTCATTCTCCTCGCTAAAACCTCCAAGCAATGAGGCTATCCTTTTGATTAAAAGAATCGACCTCGCCTTCCCTCCTACATTTCTTTCCAAATTATAGTACTGTGGTTGTGGCTCTGGATGCTCTCAAATCACATTAGATGAAGGTGCTGTCACAGGCTTTGTCCTCTGCTTGGCATGCTTTGCTGTCCTCTACTCTGCGCTCGCTACCTGACCAGTTAGCTTTTAAATGTAAGAACTAGTCAACCTTTAGGGACCTCCCCTCAGTTCCCTGTAACTTTGGGAGGAAACCATTCTATTGATGTCATGGTAGTCCGAGATCCCTTGGTTTTTTCTTTACTCCTTGGGCGAGGTTGTGTCTATGCCATGAAAGCTATTGTATCCACTCTTTCCTGCGGTGATATCTTTCCCTCACAATGGAAGAATTATGACTATTGATCAACTTTCACTATTTCGAATTCTAACTGGGTTACCTCCCTATGGTTCTTATATGCAGACAATATCGCCTTCTCTGCATGTCAATTATGTGGCGTCGTCCCCCATGATTTCTGGCAACTTCCTCATGCTTTGGATCCTAGAGGTTGACATGGTGTTTTCTTCGGTAGGATTATTGGATTCTGATCTCCTTACTCCTATCATAACCCTCGAGCATGTGTTCCTTCTTGAGTGATTATCTTCCAACTAGCGAAGATCTCTGAGGCCATGACTGAGTTTTGTCCCTTTGACATGGTGTCATCATCCTTCCGTAGAGCAAGTATCCCTTGGAATTCATGATCGTGAAGAAACCACGCAGCATAGCTTTCTCTCGTGGTAAGCCTTTAAAAATGAAATAGAGGTCAGTGAGCATAGTTCTTCCGTGGTCAAACTCGCTAAGCAGTGTCGAAATGGGGCCACCTCTTGAACCTTCTTTTCATCCACCCTTCTCCTTTTCTCATCTACTAGAGAACTTTGTGACGACCTCAGAGCTCTGGAATGAATTGAAGCTTAGAGGGCATGTCTCCCACCTTTGATGATCATTCTAGAGATAAACCACCAGCTTTCGTCGGGGCATACCGAGTTTAGTTTTTTGTTCTTTCTTGTGCTTGTAATACATGAGAATGCATCCTGGTAGACTTTTATCTCTTTCTCGGACTCGCATGGATACATGAAAAAATGAACCCCGAGTCTCCCCTTTGCTCTTTTCATACTCTAAACATGAAAGATCGTCGAGTGATCTTGCTTCCTTTCCACTCATTAAAAGGTTTGAAAGGGCTGCCTTGAAAGTGATAATTTATCTCTTTTCGGCCTAGCGAGACCACATATTAGGAAAAAGGACAACATTGGAGTCATCTTAAGTTCTTTCGTGACTCTCTAAAGATGAAAAAGATTACCGAAATGACTTTGTTCCCTCTTCTGTTTCCTAAAGTATTTGAAGAAAACGCCCGATGAGCGGTAGATTATCTCTTTCTCGGCCCTTCACATACCACTTTTACTTAAAAGGAATTGAGAGAGTTCTCTTGTTTTTCCAAACTCTATAATACAGAAAACTCGAAGGTTTTCTGCCTTTGGACTCGTTAAAAGAAATATCGATGTGCCCATATGGGATCAACCCTTACTTCTTCCAAATTGCTAAACAAAGGAAGAGGAACTTTACCTGAAGGTAAGTTTTATCGAGCATGTGTTACCTTCCCTCGGAGCCTTAAATCAAGCAAGAGGTACTCATTTATCTGGGTGGGGGAAAAATTTGAAAGAAGCTAAGCAAATTTTTGAGAACATTACCAGCAACTCTTAGAGTCACTCTTGAACACTTACACTTTGTCTGGCAAGCATTATTATTAACTGCTGAATCTCTAAGGACTGAATCAATCCTCTGGTTTTTCTTACTCCTTTGGGTCACCTAACTAAAGTCACAGATTCATTGCATCATCATGTTTTGTCCATGTCATGTTTTGTTGTGCCTCAGTGTTCAAAGTAAGTATCCGCTTCGAGGTTCAGCCATCATAAATATCTTGTCTCAATACTTTGTCAGCCCATGTTCATTTGATCTACCAACTACATCTCTCTGTGTCCGGCTTCGTGTCATGATGGGGGATACATCAAGGTTCTCCTTCTTCGACGAAGTCTATTCCTCACAATAATTTCAACACATTATCCAGAACTAGACTTAGAAACTAGTTAGTAGTTTGGGACCTGCATTCCTTAATGAAAGACCTCCTCACGTCAATGTTGGCTTACATCATTGATCTTCTGATCTGGATGGGACCTAAATTTATTGTTCGACTCCGTACCATCCATTCACATTCGCTGGAACGTAATAAGAGTACCTTGGGAATCATTGATACTAATGGTGATCTCCTCATACATAATGCTTTTACCTCAATGACTGATACTCAAGTGGTTTCTGCCATGTTCGACACTAGTACATCTATTCACATGGTTAGATTCAGACTACATCAGATCGGTAAGAAGACCCTGGATTGATTCATCACTCTTATATGTAATTTCCAAAGCTACATGGAGTTTCTCTTGAACAATGACACATATATCTATTGCTATTAGATCCACTTTGTATCAAGTTCTGTATTGTCTTGTCATCCTCAGATCCACTGTATTCTTCTGCGGGCTATGATGGCTGTGTCATAAGAGTATAGATCCACAATCAATCCCTATATTATAATTTTATCAATACAATTATGGATCCGCAGTTGTATTTTATGGCGGCCATATATTGTAAGTCTTGATCACCCAAGCATGTGTATGCCCGCCTTTGGGTTTGAAACATGTCATAATATTTGTTGGATGTTTGTAAAGTGCTCTTCTCACAGTTCTCCAGATTTATACCCTTGTTTTGAAAGTCTACAAAGCATTTCACACAATTCCTATCTTCTAACTTCAGCACTTTAAAGTAACTGTTACATAGAGCCCATCACTATAGTGTCGCAAGTGTCGTGATTTTGCCTACAAGTGTCACAAGTGTCAAGGAAAGCATAACTTCCATGATGCCTATGTCGTACCTATAACGCCATGAGAAGGACACTTTGACACACATCAAACACTTGATTTGAAGAGAGAACGGTTAAACTGAGTTATGTAACTCCTCCTTGCTATCTCAAAAGAAACCCAAAATTGAAGCTTTTGGAGGAGAGCGCCTCCTATACCTCTCTGGGGAGGTTAAGGCCCCTATAGTCTCTCTGGCATTATAACAATCAGACAACTTTTCAAGGGAGCCCTACTCGAGTATCATGCCTCTAAACCTTTGTTAGGAGCTTATAATGCCTCTGCATGGCTTCCTTTGAGGGAGCTACCTATTCCGGGCAGCGGCCATTGCCGAGAAGAATGGGGGAGAGATCCCTTCAATCTTTGGAGGTAGTTGGATTCGAATCTCTAGTCCAACATGATCTTAGGGAAGATCCTAACTGGAGTGGAGAAAATCCCTAACTTCCCCAAGGATATTCTGCTGGTTAAAGCCTCTAAGTGCCAGGTATAAGCAAGCTTTCATAGAAAGAAGGGGAAGTGAGAATCACAATGCAAACCTCTATGATATCATAAGTTTGGTGTTGGAACAGAGATGATTTAGAAGAAAGAGACCTATGATTCCGCTAGGAGCAATCTATGAAGCTATCAAGCCATTCGATCAGGATCTTTGAGCAAGGGTTAGATAAGGAGGACTGACTAAACTCAAGTAATCCATCTAATGACCTGTAGTATTGCTTTGTCCTGGCTTGGCATAATTTTGTTTAATATCGCTTTTCTAATTGTGGTTCAATCCTCACATGAATTTGTCTCTCTTTCAGAGATAGGTTTTGTTTTGAATCCAATTCTACTAGAATAGGAAGTGGTTGCAATTTCTCATTTGTCTGTGGCTTATCGAGGAGCCTCAAGATCGAGTTCAACTCCTGAGCATGCAGGACAAACAATTGCAGGCAGCGTCTTTCCTCCTTCCTTCATGCATTAGTTTGTAGGCCTAAAGGAAGTCGCTGACCATGATCAGCACTTTCATTCCTAGAGTTAAGAGTCTAGCTCTCAAAGAGATCTACCCGGTCCAAGCAGGAGATTTTCCTCTCAACAATACCACTCGGCCCAAAGTCCAACAGAAGATAACAGAATGTAATCCCTCTGCTGCTCGCGACAAGAAGCTCTAGCCATCCTTTTCTAGAAAAAGTAAGCAAGGAGCGTAGTCATAATTAGGCTCCAAGTCTTTTTGCATCCACTCCTGGATGGGTTCCTGCAAAAGGTAGTGATAGGAGACTCGACCTACTAGCCCACACAACGCCAAATTACAGGTTTCTATTAAACCGATATCTGACCTCATCATCAATTTTCTAGGAGCCCTTTTAGGTTTCTGCAAAGGGTTAGATAAGGAGGACTCTGACTCTAAACTCACGTAATCCATCTAATGCATCTGTAGTAATATTTGTCCTTTTATTAATATAATTTTGTTTGGTCTGCTTCTTTTCTAATTCGTGGTTCAACTTCTACATGAATTTGTCTCTTTAGTAGATAATAGGTTTGTTTTTAAACTAATCTCATGAATAGGGAAGTGGTTGTACTTTGTTTGCCTACAGGACTTATCGAGGAGCTTAAGATCAGAGTTCAACTCGGAGCATGCAGCGACAAACACTGCTGTGTTGGTAATGGGCTTCCCTCCTTCCTCTTCATGCATTAATTTTTGTAGGCCTAAAAGGAAGTCAGCGACCATGATGAGCACCTCTGTCTTAGAGTTAAGAGTCTATCTCTTAGAGGAGATCTACCTATCCGTGAGGAGATTTTCCTTCAACAATACTTACTCCTAAAAGTCCACCAAGATAATGAGTTTTAATCCTCGTGCTCTACTAAGAAGCCTAGCCTATCCTTTTCTTAAAAGTAAGGAGTGTAGTTTCATAATAGGGCTCCAGTCTTTTCCATCCACTCCTGGATGGGTTCCTGCAAAAGGTAGTGATAGGAGACTCGACCTACTAGCCCACACAACGCCAAATTATAGGTTTCTATTAAACCGATATCTGACCTCATCATCAATTTTCTAGGAGCCCTTTTAGGTTTCTAGATCTTTCGCTGGTTTGGGGAACACCAACTCAGAATTTGGTCAATCAAAAAGGTAACCTCTCTGGACACTGAGAAGCTCATTCACTGGCTACGAAGTTCCGACAGGGAGGAGTAGTGACACAAGCCGGTGAGCGTAAGGGATGAGGAATAAAAGTTAAGTTATCCCGATGCAAAGGAGGATCAAGTGAAAAATTTATGTCATTTAAAGCCGAAGGATGGGGAAACTACGAAGTAACCTTAGGAAAGGATGGAGGAATTAAATCTATGCCCTTCCCTCCAATCATTTCAGGGGAGCCCATAGGTAAACTGTCAGATGGCTTAATGGGAATGGCAGAGTAAAACTAACAAAAACAAGACACCTAGATCACACTAATCACTGTGCTCCACCAGACCAGTTTCCAAAGATAGAAAAACATAAGAGTTCTATATAGGTTAAATAACTGCGGGGTTACTAAATATATGGAGTAAAGTTGCAACAAGAAAAGACAAATACGGGCCCAGGCTCAACTAACTCTCAATAGACAAGGACCATAATCAAAACCAAACAGAAAGAAAAAAATAAAACTAAGCTAAAGTGGGGAAGGTGAAAAACGATGGCCAGAGTAAATGCTTAGTTGCAGTCGATGGTCTACCTAACCTAAGCAACGAAACTTCCATGATTCGACCGCCTTCCAGAAAAAATTCAAATTATCCTTCGGCTCTGGTTCCTCCATTTCCTGCTCTACATCGTTGCTTTATCTCGTATTAATGGTTAAGAACATGTGTTTTATTCTTAAGGTTACAATTTCAAATCAAACGCCTTATTGCAAGTGATTTGAGGTACGTCCCCAACATATTAAATATAGAAAAACAAACTTATACCTTTCCAAATTAATATAAATTTATTATATACTCATTCTATATTTTACAAGTAAACAAAATTGAGATAATTTTATATTTTTATTATAAAACAATTCCATTAATTTATTGTATTTTATATTAAAATGTTAATTAAAATTATATATACATATATATATATATATATTCTTTTTCTTTAAGTATTAAAATTCTTTAAAAATAATAATTTTAACCTTTTATAAAAGAACTTTATTATAATCCAAATTCAATATATAATAGAATAACGTATGATGCAAATTCAATATATAATATAACAATGTATAATTTTTACTCATTTTTAATTAATCTAAATTAAAAAAAAAATGTATGGTGCAAATTCAATATATAATATAACTATGTATAATGAATAACCACTCTTATGTATAATTATTTTTTAATTTTATATTTGTAATTATTTTTTTAAATTTTATATTAATCTTTATATTTAAAATTATGAGGTTGATTCAATTTTTTAATTTAAAATTTTATGATTGTGAAAAAATGATTTAAAATGTTAAATTAAATTATTAAAAAAAAGGTTTTGGGCATTTTGGGAGGCGGTAATCGTATTTGAGATTTGAAACCTGGCTCTATTAGAAACCTGGATCCATTAGATTTTGAGTTAGGGTTTTTAGTTCAAGGATTCATTAACCCTCTTTGAGCAAAGGCCCACTCGAGGAGGTGAAGCAACAAATGTACATATTGTACATACATTTCCATGGTTGCATTTTTCAAAGTTGTGATTTATGAACTTATTTACTTTTAGTAGCATTTGATTTCCTTCTTTTTATGTTAGTTTCGTGTCATTGATTGGAGCACTATTCAATTTCAACAGTTGTTGACTGAATAGTTAGGGTTTTATTTGTTGTTGCTTTAAATGGTTTGATACATAATAGGTCATTCAATTAGTGTGTAGTGAACAATTGTGTTGGTTTTATTGTTATTTGCTTCAAATAGTTGCGTCTTAGATTACACAATATTAAATTAGCCAGTTATCTTAACACATCTTAATAGCCAAACACCTTGTAGTTACATATACAATGCACAATACCTAAAAGTTGACACACTTGGATTGAAAAATTAAGTTTTACATAGGATTTAACAACATCTATATTGTTGGAAGTTTGTGGCTTGTCAACTTGCATTAAGTGGTGCATGTATCTAGATAGGCCACCTCGTGAATGATGTTCCATAACGTCCTTTAGCACATCGACTATTACAATAAATATATGTGCTGACAATTTTTTATTATTTAGCCCTACTACAGTGCACCTTCTATCTAGTCGCACTAGTGCATATCTATATAGGTGCATTGAGGTGGTTATAGGTTTAGTGCACATTGTGAAGCATTTTTTTTAAAATGACATGTTTTATGAAATTCAAACACACGAGGCCACCTTTTGTATTGTTATTGTGGTGTGGTTATATATCTACATGCATTATGTGTATAGAATAGTGCATCGATGCGTTTCCTTGCTTTTAGGTGCATCGAAAATAAATCCTTTGCTAAAACCTTCGCCCATCTAGCTCCATTAAAAACCTTGGCTAAAAGTAGAACAAGGAAAAGTGCTTTAGAAACATTCTTTAGAAATCTTAGAAACCTTCTTTTGAACCAAGTTTTTTTATTGTGATTAACCTTCCCTATCACATCATCGAAAATCAACCCTAAAATACCCTTGAAGTCAATCCTAAATACTCTATCTATATTCCATGATAAATAAATCCCACCACCAAAACATTTAAACCAAAACTTAAACTTTGTAACTTTCCACCCTTAACACTATTTACAACTAAATTATCCTTTCTCTTACCTTTAATTTCAACAATCCCCTCTCTCTTTGGGAAAGAACCCTAGTTCATGTAATGCCCTATCTTCCTTTGCCATCTTTCCAAAATTAATATCAAATTAAATTGCTTGGGCATACCAAGTTCAAAATTAATATCAAATTAAATTGCTTGGGCATACCAAGTTCAAAATTAATATCAAATTAAATTGCTTGGGCATACCAAGTTCAAGAGGGATAAAGGGTGCAAGCATCCATGATCATATTTTATTGTTTCTAAAAGGTTAAATGGGATGTTGTCAACTTCAAGAACGTTAAATTGGTTGTTGTCAAATTTCACTAATGAGCGCTCACGTTTTGCCATTTCTAGTTTCCTTCATATGTGGTGATATTATAACTAGAGAAATGTAGTTTGAAGTCTAGAGACCTCGAACCCCACCTAAGATGGTGGGGTCCCAACCTATTTGGTGTGCATGTTTTACATGCACTGATCTTACCTACCACCATACCACAATTAAGGTCTCGCAATTCTTGCGAGTTGATATCGTCACGTAGCAAGATTTCTTGTTTTAAGATATGCTTTTATGCGAGTTTGTGCATTAATGATGAAGTCGCATGGTTGGATGCACGTCGTGAGTGTGTATAGTCTTAATATTAACTTTGGTTTCAATGTGTGTTAATTTAACCATTTACCTAGTAAAGGTGAACAATATAAATTGGGAAATATCGTTCTATGGGAAAAAGATAAAAGATAAAATTAAAGTAGATTTATCTTAAACTTAGATTTATTAAGTATTGAGAGATCAATTTGTTTAAGTTGTAATTTTTTTTTAACATTTCATTCTATGTCAAGTATTAATTCCTTCGTATTAATTGATATTTAAAAAAATTACATCTTAAAAAATTTGATTCCTTTCGGTGTTTGATAGATTAGGGTTTAAGATGGATCTACGTTGGTTTATTATTTTAGATGTTGTCATGTACATATATACGTACCTAGTTGTTTAATTTTTTTTAATTAAGCATACTTTATTTTTATTATTATTAATTTTTTTTTTTTAAATTGAGCCGACTTTAATTATTATTGTTAGTTTCTTTTAATATAATGTTATCTAACCTAATCTAACGCTAACGTGACAACATCTCCCCCATATTAGATTGTAGAGCACCTCACTACTTTTAATGCATCGAGTAAATATAGCATCTATAAAAATAAAATGAATATAGTTGAAATATACACCCTATGGAAGCTCTTTGTTATTCATTTCCTTGCTTATTTGACCTAATTTGAAAGATTTGAAAATCACTCTTATTCAAAGTTGCATATAAAATTTTGAAATCTTTTTTTTTATTTTCAATATAAATGATTTTTGAAATAGGATAATTTCTTGATCTTGAACAAAGAAATGATGGATGAGAATCCATTGTACTACCTTATAAGAATAAAGAAAACACTCTAGTCATTATAACCATATTTCTCCATATTTCTCTTTGCTCCTTGATGTGACATCTTACATTGGACTATTGACCATATTGAATCTCGATAAACATCATAAACATCCATGATTCCTTTGTTTACGAAGTTTTAGGGCAACGACTATTTATGATGTTTTTAATTTAGGTGGTAATTGTGTAGACTCTCAGTTTTAACTCTAAATTTGTAAGGTTTTGCTCATAAATAATGCTTTATGTGTTATGTTTTTGGTTTGGTGTAAATTGTTTTTCAAATATTTAATGTATAAATAATCAAAACGAAACACTTTGTTTAGTAAAAAAGGGTTTTAGAATCTTACAAATCTTTGTTATTCATTTCCTTATTTGTTTGATTCAACATGAAAGATTTGAAGACTGTTCTCGATTCAAAGTTGTGTATGAATTTTTGGGATTTTTTTAATCTTTACTATAAGTGATTTTCGAGACTAAACAATTTATTGAACTCAGACAAAAAAATCGCGTAGTCTAACTGTTCTATGTTTTGTGCTTTTTTTTTTCAAAGATATTTTTCGAGGATATTTGCCCAAAATCCGACAAGAAATTGTTGAATCTGTAGATTGGAGTGATTATTTCTGTATAATCCGAGTGCCCCAGGGGTTTTCCAGCACGCTAAATCCATTTCTACATTCATAAATGCAATTTAAACCAAAAAAAATGTGACTTCGTGAAGATTTATGTTGTCGGATTCCGACAAAAAAGGCAAAAACGTAGAACAATTAGACAACGCCCAAAAAATGATGCATGGGTACCTACTATCCTATCTCATAAGGATAACGACAATACTCTGGTCATTACAACCATGCTTCTCTTTGCTCCCCGATGTGACATCTGACATCCTACATTGGCCTATTGACCATATTGGATCTCTATAAACATTATTCCTTTGTTTATGTAGTTTTAGGGCAACAACTACTTATGATGTCTTTTTTTTAGATTGGGTGGCAATGGTGTATACTTTCTGTTTTAACCCTAAATTTGTAGGGTTTTGCTCATAAATAATGTTTAATGTGCCATGTTTTTGGTTTGATATATATATATATATATATATTTTGGTTGATTGGGGAAATCAACAACTAGTTGGGCACATACTCGTGTGACACGTGGTTGTGTTATCCGATTACTACCACTATAACCCCAGACATACCAACGCGGCCCCTCACGCGACACACAATGCTAGTCGAGGGTTTCAAACTTGTGATTTCACATAACATAGTACCTTAACAATACACTCCATCACCAACTGTTCTACACCCGAAGGATTTTAAATATTTAATATATTAATAATCAAAATGAAACATTTTATTTAGTAAAAAAGGGTTTTAGAAACCCACAAATTCTTACGCTTCTATGTGATTCTTCTTTTTCAATATTGTTGTCACTTCAAGTTTTATTTTATCTCGATATTTTTATCTTGCAATTATTCAATTACATTTTAATTCATCTTAATTTTTTT
>SNQJ01S0183091.1:0-16409 GCA_010110895.2 Picea sitchensis | reverse complement strand
ACTCGGTGCTGCCTATCGATATGTTGTTAAAATCGAGCAAAAATTTAAGCACCAGAACAAAGGGGATTTTGGTTCTGCAAATCCGCAACAACCAAAGTATGACAAAGACGTCCCTAACAAATAGTCTCCCAAAAACCAGTCCAAGCCACATGAAAAGAAGGGTCACGTGAAGACAAAGAAGGACACCGAAAAATGGTGCGATTTCCACAAAATCCCCTGGCACAACACCGATGAATGTCGCTCAAAACAGTCATTGGTGTCCAAGATCAAAGACAATGAGTCGAACCCTGATTCTGAATCTGATTCTGAAAACACTGGTAAAGGACAGACCATTGACGCAGACCCCACTGCTATTGTCATGACTGCAGCAATTCAACTAGAAGAACCAACAGATCCCGAAGAGGGGGAGCGTCTTTTTCATTCACAGATGTGGGTGAAGGGGACCCCGCTACATTTTATTGTTGATAGCGGAAGCTAGAAGAACCTCATCTCAACAAAGGTCTTCAAACAGTTGGGATTGTCAACAACACCACACCCGCAGTCATACAACATCGAGTGGCTTCGCCAAGGATGAGATCTTCATGTCAGCCAACAATGTCAATTGTCATATGGCATCCAACCCTTCAAGGATGAGGTATTATGTGATGTTGCCCCACTATATGTCTGTGATTTTCTCTTAGGCCAACCATATATGTGGAAGCGCCATGCTATTTATGAGTCTCGACCCCATAGTGTCATTGTTTCTCTAGGGGTTCATCTCTACAGAATACCAGAGGTAGTTCTG
Source organism: Picea sitchensis (assembly GCA_010110895.2). Classification (NCBI taxonomy): domain Eukaryota; kingdom Viridiplantae; phylum Streptophyta; class Pinopsida; order Pinales; family Pinaceae; genus Picea; species Picea sitchensis. The sequence continues at coordinate 15,625 of SNQJ01S0183091.1, read as the reverse complement.
ACTACTGTTCCACCTAAAAAGTGTCGCAAGGTAGTATCTCATACTGCAAAATTCATCTTCTTCACAATCTGTTCAAAGGGGGAACAAAAGGACACTGCAACCACTACAGCTTCGCCCCAAGCACCTTCTATCCAACAGAAGTACGTCGAAAAGGTTGCAACAAAGCACAAATATTCCTTCTGCACACTGTCCTCTCATGTATCCCTACTTGTTGAATAGCCTCAACCTCAACAGGTTCGTGACAGACTTCCACAAACTGAGCAGTGTGATGTCTCCAGCAAGGCAAGCAGCTCACCAAGATGCAGATTCAACAAACGCTTTTCCCTCTCCCCCAGGAACTCAACGCAATGGAGACCATTACTTCCTAAGGAGGTAGGATTTATCTAGGTGTATATCGGTGGCCACCCACCTTTTCTGACTGGCTCAAAACATTTTTCTGGCAAATTTGGCAATTTACTATTTTTAGCAGTTTTTAACTTCTGGGGCCATTTTGAGGGCCCAAATGAAGGTTTTTTGAGATAGAGGTTCTCAATAATAATCAAAGTCATGATTGAAACCCCAAAATGAATCTCCTTGACAATACCTTTCCAACGAGCTATCATACGCCTAAAACGGAGATTGTATGCAAAAGATACGTCCCCAGGAAGTTGATGTACTAACTTACCCAAATGGGGCCCACATGACTTTTGGCGCTTCATCTCCTATGGTTAGGTTTTTGGATGTCTAGGAATTTTGGAATTCTTGTTTATTGTAAAAATGCATTCAGAGCTTCATTGTAATCATTTTCTTGCGAATGCGAGTAGTCGTCACATCTCTTCTTAGAGATAAGCTGCCACCATTCTATCGAGTCTTTCACTCTGTATTTTACAGTCTCTGTAAATTTATTTCATTAATAGAAATTGTGTATTACTGTATATTTGTGTTTATGGTTGCATCTCTAATATATTTCTATTATATTATTGAATATCTGTGATATCTCTGTGCATTTCTTTATTATATCTCCGATCTCATTTCGTGTCGAAAATAATCTGGATCAGTGGTATCAGAGCAGGTTGTTCTTGGTTGTTTTTTTCAGTGTGTTTTTCCTGAGTTTATACTTTAAGGATGTAAAGTATACCGTCAAGGCATCCGTAAAGGTAAAGGTAATTAAAGGATAAAAATCAAAAAGAAGGGTAAAGTAGAATCAGTTTCTCAACTGTCTCTGTCTAGCCTCCCATTGTTCTTGGATGTTGATATCTCTCTCAATAGCAGCCCATGAACGTTCTAATTCAGCCCGGTTAGTCATTGTTTGCAAAATGGTATTAAATAAGTTTAAAGCAATACTGGTTTTCTCTTGGAGACCAAGTTCTATGTTGGGTTGTCTGCTATTTGGGACAGTCATGGGGGAATAAAATTTTATTTAGTTGTGAAAAAATTCGATAAATTGTTACTTCGGTTTTTTAAGAGATGAGAATAGGAAAAATAATTTCGAAATTCAAAATAATAACATAAATACAGTTGAGGTCGTTTCCTATACTTGAAACAATTTGAGAATCGTAAAATAACAAAGAAATACTACTGAAAAAATATGAGGCTTTAATCCAGAAAGAATCTCATATTGTAACAGGAAATATAGAAGAAAACGAGATTTCTAATGAAGAGTTAAATATTATGTTTCAAATGATTCACGGATCTTAAAATTACTGATAGCAATTTCAGATGAAAAACTACAAATAATTTGATAACCAAATCAATCTAAACTATAAAAGATGTATAAAATAAACTTCAAATTGATCATTCATTAGGAAAACATTGAAAGGGAAACATAGAAATATATGGTAAACAAGGTTAAATAACACATAGCTACAAGCTTGCAGGATTTAGAATCTTGTCTGTATCGAATATCACAGTGGATTGGAAAACTTTTAATACAATCGGCTCTCTCAAAAAACCCAAAATCCCTTTCTCAGTCCTCTCAAAATATATTTATACATGATCATCAAATATTTTCCCATTGGTGATTAACCAACTTCCTAAGACTACGATTACATGGATGAATCATGTCAAACCGTTTACATTCCTTTTCTAATTTATAATGATGAAAATATTCAAAAGAGTACTTTTATGTTTGTGTTGATGAACTTCCTTCTTCCGCCTCAAGACAGTGAACACATTTTCCCAAAAACTTCACTAAAACTCTGGGAACATATAGTATCTCTTTTGCCTCAAATATGAAGAATCTTTTCTGTAATTCGGGCAAGCGATCTTCTATTATCTTCCTTGTGAACTTAATAGTTTGCAACTTTAAGTTCGGTATCACCATCCACTTGTCGATTTCGGAGATATTGATTACCTTAATTTTTGGGATCTCTACCGTCAATTCCTCCAAATCTTCCTTGAACCTTAGCTGGTGTTTGACAATGTTAATCTCTCCTAATGACCCAGGACAATCATTTTTTCCAATATTCAATGAATTATTTTCTAAGAGATCAAAAATCCCTTGACAATCATCATTGACATCTCTGGTTATTCTTTTATTTTCGGCCAGGTCTGCTTCCCACACTTTGAGTATTACATCTCCTTTAACTTGTTCTAAAATGGATAGTTTATGAATCTTTCTGACCTCTTCCTTTGTTGAAAGGGCTACTGCTTTTTGGAAAGTCATTCTGGCCGCTTTCACTTCTCTTTATTTCTGGAGGACATTCTCCAAAGATTTATTTGTTTCCTGAAAGTAATTCTGGACAACTACCAGATTTGAAAACACTTTATGTTGTTCCTCTTCTATTTTCAAATGTATTCCCAATACCTGAGCCTGTAAAATTTCAATCTCTACCACTTGATTTGAAATAGAACTGATTTTATCTTGTAATTGTTTATTTGCTTCTTCCTGCTTTAGGACCTGTGCCTGGGTGACCTGTATTATCTGATTTGCTTCGTCTAAGCTTGCTTTCATTTTCTGAATCTCTTGAATATATTTTAATCTAGCTTGTTCTAGACCCTTTTTTATTCCCCAACTGATATTTCTTTCAGTTTCTTTCAATTTACCCTGTAGTTGATCTATCATTTGGTCTTTTTGTTCCAACATGGTTGTCAAACTGCCCACAGAATATAAATTTGTTGACGCTAAAGCTCCCATCGTGCCTGCTATCTCTGTAGCAAATTCTCCATCTTTAAGTTTCTTTCCATCTATGATGACCCTATGCTTTTTAACCATACCATCTCCTCTTGGATGGATTTCCTGTTTCAAGATTGCCCTTCTCTTTTTACTAAAAAAATAATCTGATGAAGGAATCTCATCTCTAGAAATTGGCTCCAGATCACTGACATACAGAGCTCCCTCGTGGGGGTTTTCATAAGTGGACTGCAATGGAGTCAAGGAAGCAATGGGACTTCCAAGATCTATCGATGTTGTTCCTCCTGTCTTTTCTGGAACATCCTTAGGGATTTCTGGGCATGCTTCTAGCTCCTTTCCCTTCCCTGCCTCTAATTCTTTTGTTTGGTAAATTTTTGTGTCTTTTGAAGGTATTCCAGTATCCTTCATCTTGCCTTTAGTATTTTCTTTTTCCTGTATATTTGTTTCAAAGCCCGGGGGAGGCCCTTCCTGCTCAGGAGGTGGGGTCGTAGCTTCGCCCTGCAAACTTTTGGGTAAACAACTTCGCCTATGGCTCTGGAATGACGTGAAACCAATCTGTGAATTAGGTGGCAGGGCCTGTACTCTATTCAATACCTCTTCATAGGATTTAACCTCCTTGAATATGTCATCATAAACAGATGTTTCATGCTCATATGATTTTAAATTACAATGCATAAAATGTTTGCTTATTAATTGATAGGGGTCGTGCTTTCTGTGTTCAATATCTACCAATTTTACTTCTTCTAGTGATTCATCCTCTACTTTAGAATGGCCTAGATTCAGTAATGAAAATTTCCCGACATGTACAGGGAAATTTGGCCATGACTTCTTCTAAGCTTCCTTTAGCTCTAATCCAATGTCGCATTTTACTATCTGGTGGGATACCTCTCTACACACCAATCTGTCCGATAGAAATTTAGGGAGTGCATGAGGGGGAATAGAACAACCATAAACCCTAATGTAGAAAAAATTATCGTCAATAAACCAGTCGGCTATTGCTTTAATATTTTCTGTGATTGTATTAGAAATGCGAGGAGGTTCGCATCCAAAAAATATTTTATGCATCGGAATTATAGCAAAATGACAAATTTCATAAAATGCATCCTTAGCATTTTCTTCCCAAAGGGCATAATGATATTCATGAATGGGTTATGGACAGGTTATGTTCCAACTCCAATTCATTAAGGGAAAATGAGTCACATAGCAGATTGCATCCATAATGTATGTTGACATGTAAAAGGAAATTGATTGTCCCTTTGATTTTGCAACTTTGTAGTTTGAGATTTCTTGTGTTAGGTTATCCGACAAAATATTACTCCAGTTAAAAGCATACCCTTCTGAAGCTTATTCCAAAAAGGGCACCCAATCTGCATGAAAATGGCAGGGATCTTTTCTCCTGAAAATTCTACATAGCATAATGGCTACGTAGAACATGTATTCATTCAAGGATGTTGTAGCATAAACCCCATGGGTATCGCCTCTAAATTTTGATGGACACCTCCACCATTCTCTAATCATATCAGGATAAGTCTGGTCTACCTCAGTGCATTCTTTCCTCTGAAACTCTGCTAAAAACTTAGCATTAAAAGTATGTTTAGTATTTGGCAAGAGTTTATACATTACTTGTATGTGTTCTGGTCTGAATGAGCTGACGATGACTCCTTGATCATTTAAAATGCTCCTCATCGGGATATCGACCTTTTCCAGGGCCCAAATGATCATATAATTGTATGCCATGAGCCGAGGGCGCGCAATGATCTTATGAAGCTCGGATTCAGCTATGTCCCGATAGTGATTCTCAGAATCAGGATGAGCATTCTTGAGTTCACATTCCAAAAATTCATAGATTTGAGTCCAAGATTTAATGGAGTCTATAGCGTGTGGCATGGTGTCGAAGATGATATCTCCTTCCTGTGTATCTTCACTCTTCTTTGGTGCCTTTTTCGGTGCCATGACTTTCGTTAAATGGAAAACCTATCACAGAAAATGAATGAATGAGCTCAACTGAGTGTTTCTTGTGCTTGATAAAAAGAAAACACAGACATTCAAATGTTCTTTTAATTCATTTAAAAGTGGTGGGATTGACGCAGCTAACAAGAATTCAAGGCATTTAATGAGGGAGATATTTTACTGAGATACGCATTAGTACCACGTATCATCAGTGATTCATTATTTAAATGGTCGTATTTTAGCGCCTTTGGATTTTTAAAGAAAACTCGGGACATTTTACTCAATCAGAAACCGAAACATGAACGAAACCTTAAAAAATGATTATCATTAATCATGCTTTGGAAAAGGGTTAATTGGTGCTAAACATAGATTAAGGCTGAAGATTTTGTTTTTCGGGATTTCAGGGCTCGTGTTGTCGAGAAGTATGTCATCGATGAAATCTGATCTCCCAAATAGCGAAATCGTGACGTGTTAATTAAGACTTAAACGTTTTAGCAAAGTGATTGATTGATATTTAGCGTTTCAGGATTTCGGGAATCATTTTGACAAGAAGTATGTCATTGACGAATCCCGATTTCCGAAGTTACGAAATCGCGACGTGTTTTAAAAAAAAGGACTTAAATTCATCTTAATTAACTAACTAATCAGGGTTAAGGACAAAACAAAGTTAGTTCGGTTTAACACAAATTATGGATCGGGATTTCGCGATTCGGGATTTCGGGGATCATTTTGACAAGAGATGTGTTATCACTGAACCCCAAATCCCGAAATCGTGAAATGATTAACTTAAGCCTTAACTTTTTTCATTAGAGAATTAATTGATTAGCATTTAAACTAACTCTTTGTATTTCGGGAAATCGGGGATCGGGATTTCGCGATTTAATTTGTATTGAAAAATATGTTTTCAGCAAACCCTGAATCCCGAAAAATCTTTAAAGTTAACCTTAAATTCGTTAGTTTTAAAGCTTATCATGATTAAAATAATTTTATAGAAAAAGCGTCGGGATTCTTATAATACTTTTAGGTTTTTTGCCTTTTATTATTCAAATAATTGAGTTCTTCAAGAAATCGGTACCGTGTGTTTGGGAATGATAACGAAACTTGCATTTTATGAGAAGCCGAAACCCAAAAAAATAAAAGTTTAGGTCTTAGGGATAAAAAAATTTAAGAATTGTTTCAACACGGTGCATGTCCCCGATGAGGTCTGAGTATATCAAGTTGGGTCTCGAGCTTGTCTCTCTTGAGGACAAACGCTCTCGCATACCCAAGAAACCCTCAATGGTAGAAGAAAATAAAAATGATGGAGCAAACGATCATATCAGTCTGTTGCTTGAGCAAGCTCTCATGTGACAGAGAGACAAAATGATGGAGAATTTTTCCCACATCCTTCAATGCCTGCCAATAGAAACAGGCGCATCTTCATCAAGCGGCCACTTTGGAGGCACCTCGCCTTTCAAGGTATAAGTTAATTTTGATATTCTTGTATTTGAAGGACAGATAGATGCAGAAGCCCTAGACAAATGGTTAAATGTGCTAGACGGTTATTTCTTTGTTCACGAATTTTCCGACAGAAAATATCACCTTCATACTCCTTAAAGCTCTACCCCATGTCAAACATTGGTGGGAAACTTATTAGGAGTAGAGTTCCACAAAGGACTCAGAAATATATGGGGCCAATCCCACTTGGTATTTTTTTGTGGATGCGGTAAAGGAACAATATTACCCTATTGGCAACTATGAGGACCAGTACTTGAGATGGACCACACTGCGGCAAGAGAGGGGCCAAGAAGTTCCGGAGTTCACAAATACCTTCCATTCCTTGTGCACCAAGCTGGGTATCAAAGACTCCGAACGAAATTTGGTTCTAAAATACTGTGGGGCTCTACACAGATACATCCAAACTGAAATGGATTTTCTGGAAAGCTCATCACTCGGTGCTGCCTATCGATATGTTGTTAAAATCGAGCAAAAACTTAAGCACCAGAACAAAGGGGATTTTGGTTCTACAAATCCACAACAACCAAAGTAGGTCAAAGACGTCCCTAACAAATAGTCTTCCAAAAACCAGTCCAAGCCACATGAAAAGAAGGGTCACAGGAAGACAAGGAAGGACACTGAAAAATGGTGTGATTTCCACAAAATCCCCTGGCACAACACCGATTAATATCACTCAAAACAGTCATTGGTGGCCGAGATCAAAGACAATGAGCCAAACCCTGATTCAGAATCTGATTCTGAAAGCACTGGTAAAGGACAGATCATTGACACAGACCCCATTGTTATTGTCGTGACCGCGGCAATTCAACTAGAATAACCAACATATCCTGAAGAGGGGGAGCACATTTTTCATTCACAGATGTGGATGAAGGGGACCCTGCTGGATTTTATTGTTGATAGTGGAAGCCAGAAAAATCTCATCTCAGCAGAGGTCATCAAACAATTGGGATTGTCGACAACACCACACCCGCAGCCATACAACATCCGGTGGCTTCGCCAATGACAAGATCTTTGTGTCAGCTAGCAATGTTGATTGTCATATGGCATCCAACCCTTAAAGGATGAGGTATTATGTGATGTTGCCCCACTAGATATCTGTGATGTTCTCTTGGGCCAACCATATATGTGGAAGCGCCACGTTGTTTATGAGTCTCGACCCCGCAGTGTCATTGTTTCTCTAGGGGGTCAACTCTACAGAATACCAGAGCTAGTTCCAACTACTGTTCCACCTAAAAAGTGTCGTAAGGTAGTATCTCATACTGCAAAATTCAGCTTCTTTACAATCTATTCAAAGGGGGAACAGAAGGACACTGCAACCACTTCAGCTTCGCCCCAAGCACCTTCTATCCAACAGAATTAGGTCGAAAAGGTTGCAGCAAAGTGCAAAGATTCCTTCTGCACACCTTCCTCTCATGTAGCCCGACTTCTTGAACAACCTCAACCTCAAAAGATTCGTGACATAATTCCACAAACTGAGCAGTGCGACGTCTCCAGCAAGGCAAATAGCTCAACAAGATGCAGATTCAAAAAATGTTTTTACCTCTCCCCCAGGAACTCAACGCAATAGATAACATTGCTTCCTAAGGAGGGAGGATTGATCCAGGTGGATATCGGTGGCCACCCACCTTTTCTGACAGGCTCAAAATAGTTTTCTGACAAATTTGGCAATTTACTATTTTTAGCAGTTTTTAACTTCCGGGGCCATTTTGAGCACCCAAATGAAGGTTTTTCGAGATCGATATTCTCAATTATAGCCAAAGTATGATTGAGCCCCCAAAATGGATCTCCTTGAATATACCTTTCCACAGAGCTATCATACGACTAAAACAGAGATCGTATGCAAAAGTTACGACCCCGGGAAGTTGATGTACTAACTTACCCAAACGGGGCCCACATGACTTTTGGCACTTCATCTCCTAGGGTTAGGTTTTTGGATGTCTAGGAATTTTGGAATTTATTGTTTATTGTAAAAATGCCTTCAGAGCCTCATTGTAATCATATTCTTGCGAACGCGAGTAGCCTTCACATCTCTTCTTAGAGATAAGTTGTCACCATTCTATCGAGTCTTTCACTCTGTATTTTACAGTCTCTGTACATTTATTTCATTAATAGAAATCATGCATTACTGTTTATATGTGTTTATGGTTGCATATCTGATATATTTCTGTTATATTATTGAATATCTTCGATATCTCTATGCATTTATTTATTATATCTCCGATCTCATTTCGTGCCGAAAATAATCTGGATCAGTGGTATCAGAGAAGGATGTTCTTTGTCATTTTTTTCAGTGCATGTCCCCGATGAGGTATGAGTATAACAAGTTGGGTCTTCAGCTTGTCTCTATTGAGGAAAATCGCTCTCGCACACCCAAGAAACCCTCAATGGCGGAAGAACAGAAAAACGACGGAGCAGACGATCCTATCAGTCTGTTGCTTGAGAAAGCTCTCACGTGACAGAGGGAAGAAATGATGGAGAATTTTTTCCACATCCTTCAATGCCTGCCGATAGCAACAAGTGCATCTTCATGAAGCGGCCACTTTGGAGGCACCTCACCTTTCAAGGTAAAAGTTAATTTTGATATTCTTGTATTTGAAGGACAGATAGATGCATATGCCCTAGACAAATGGTTAAATGTGCTAGAAGGTTATTTCTTTGTTCACAAATTTTCTGACAAAGAAAATATCACCATCGTACTCCTTAAAGATCTCCCCCATGTCAAACATTGGTGGGAAACTTATTGGGAGTAGAGTCCCACATAGGAGACCGATATATATGGGTTCGATCCCACTTGGGTTTTTTTGTGGATGTGGTAAAGGAACAATATTACCCTATTGGCAACTATGAGGACCAGTACTTGAGATGGACCAAACTACGGCAAGAGAGGGGCCAAGCAGTTCCGAAGTTCACCAATACCTTCCATACCTTGTGCACCAAGCTGGGTATCAAAGACTCTGAATGACATTTGGTTCTGAAATATTGTGGAGCTCTACAAAGATACATCCAAACTGAAATGGATTTTCTGGACATCTCATCACTCGGTGCTTCCTATCGATATGTTGTTAAAATCGAGCAGAAATTTAAGCACCAGAGCAAATGCGATTTTGGTTTTGCAAATCCGAAACAACCAAAGTATGACAAAGACGTCCCTAACAAATAGTCTCCCAAAAACCAATCCAAGCCACATAAAAAGAAGGGTCACGGGAAGACAAAGAAGGACACCGAAAAATGGTGCAATTTCCACAAAAGCCCTTGGCACAACACCGATGAATGTCACTCAAAACAGTCATTGGTGGTCGAGATCAAAGACAATGAGCCCAACCCTGATTCAGAATCTGATTCTGAAAACACTGGTAAATGACAGATCATTAACGCATACCCCACTGCTATTGTCGCAACCATAGCAATTCAACTAGAAGAACCAACAGATCCTAAAGAGGAGGAGCACCTTTTTCACTCACAGATATGGGTGAAGGGGACCCCGCTGCATTTTATTGTTGATAGCGGAAGCCAAAAGAACCTCATCTCAGAAGAGGTCGTCAAATAGCTGGGATTGTCGACAACACCACACCCGCAGCCATACAACATCGGGTGGCTTCGCCAAGGACGAGATCTTCGTGTCAGCCAGCAATATCGATTTTCATATGGCACCCAACCCTTCAAGGATGAGGTATTATGTGATGTTTCCCCACTAGATGTCTGTGATGTTTTCTTGGGCCAACCATATATGTGGAAGCGCCACGTTGTTTATGAGTCTAAACCCCGCAGTGTCATTGTTTCTCTGGGGGGTCATCTCTACAGAATACCATAGCTAGTTCCAACTACTGTTCCACCTAAAAAGTTCCGCAAGGTAGTATCTCATACTGCAAAATTCAGCTTCTTCACAATCTGTTCAAAGGGGGAACAGAAGGACACTGCAACCACTTCAGCTTCGCCCCAAGCACATTATATCCAACAGAAGCATGTCGAAAAGGTTGTAGCAAAGCGCAAAGATTAATTTTGCAGACCATCCTCTCATGTATCCCAACTTGTTGAACAACCTCAACCTCAACAGGTTCGTGACAGACTTCCACAAACTGAGCAGTGTGACATCTCCAGCAAGGCAATAAGCTCACCAAGATGCAGATTCAAAAAACGCTTTTGCCTCTCCCCCGAGAACTCAACGCAATGGAGAACATTGCTTCCTAATGAGGGAGGATATATCCAGGTGGATATCGGTGGCCACCCACCTTTTCTGACTAGCTCAAAACAGTTTTCTGGCAAATTTGACAATTTACTATTTTTAACAGTTTTTAACTTCCGGGGCCATTTTGAGGGCCCAAATGAATGTTTTTCAAGATAGGTGTTATAAATGATAGCATAACATATTATTGAGCCTCAAAAATGAATCTCCTCGACGATACCTTTCCAACGAGCTATCATACGCCTAAAACGGAGATCGTATGCAAAAGTTACGACCCCGGGAAGTTGATGTACTAACTTGCCCAAACGGGGCCCACATGACTTTTGGCGCTTCATCTCCTAGGGTTAGGTTTTTGGATTTCTAGGAATTTTGGCATTCCTGTTTATTGTAAAAATGCCTTAAGAGCCTCATTGTAATCATCTTCTTGTGAATGCGAGTAGCCGTCACATCTCTTCTCAGAGATAGGTTGCCACCATTCTATCTAGTCTTTCACTCTGTATTTTACAGTCTCTGTACATTTATTTCATTAATAGAAATCATGTATTACTGTATATATGTGTTTATGGTTGCATCTCTGATATATTTATGTTATATTATTGAATATCTGCGATATCTTTGTGCATTTCTTTATTATATCTCCGATCTCATTTCGTGCCTAAAATAATCTGGATCAGTGGTATCAGAGCAAGTTGTTCTTGGTCGGTTTTTTAAGTGCATGTTGTGGGAAAAATCTCCCTACGGACTAGCAAATAGAGTTCACACTTTGCATGCAGATATGACCGAAGAGAAACTACTTTCTACCTTCATCCCTAGATTTAAATCCCCTTTTCTTAGTAAATGCGTGGAAAGATCAACCTACCTCATTCCCGGCATTTGATGTTGATCCTCCGTTGTACTTGATTATTTGTTCTCAATACTCCTTCCAAAGCTAAGTTGCATCCAAGATAAGCGACAACTACACATGCATCCTACTTATATACTAACGAGTTAGAAATCCAAACATATATTGATCAAACTATAAACAGTTCATGAATTGGGATGGGAAAAACAATTTCTTTATTACTTTGAATGAGTCAACTTACAAAAGTTGAGACCGACCACCACTCCGTGAACCTAATCCTGGGCTCCTCTTCTTCTATCCTTCAACTTCTTTGCTTTGAATCTCTTTTGGCACAAGGAAAGGCTAAAGGGTTGGGACAATGGGAATACGTAAATGGGCAGAGTTTCTTTGCTATATTTTTCTTCCTTCCAAATGGGACCCCTACCCCTTCTTTTATAGGCTAGAAGGAGCTAAGTATTTGGACGAACCCTCGGCCATGCATGGCCAGGAGTTTCAGTTAACTCACCCATAGATTTTGTGTTCCGTCGGCAACTTTCTTTTTTTTCGTGCTTTTGTCGGTCCATGCAGGTTTTTTTGGGTCAGTCAGTGTGTACACACATGCAGTAATGGATTAGGGTGCATGGACCTTTATAAAAGACGTTTTTCAAAGAGTTGTTCAGTAGTGCTTTGGCAAAGAAAGGATATGAGATGGCATGATGCCAGGTAAGCATATGTGTTGCAAATTAGGGTTATAAAAGTGCATGTTCCCGATGAGGTCTGAGTATAGAAAGTTGGTTCTCGAGCTTGTATCTCTTGAGGACAATTTCTCTCGCACACCCAAGAAACCCTCAATCGAGAAAGAAAAGAAAAATGATGGAGCAGACGATCCTATCAGTCTATTGCTTGAGAAAGCTCTCACGCGACAAAGGGATGAAATGATGGAGAATTTTTCCCATATCCTTCAATGCCTGTCGATAGAAACATGCGCTTCTTCATCAAGCAACCACTTTGGAGGCACCTCACCTTTCAACGTACAAGTTAATTTTGATATTCTTGTATTTGAAGGACAGATAGATGTAGAAGCCCTAGACAAACGGTTAAATCTGCTAGAAGGTTATTTCTTTGTTCACAAATTTTCCGACAAAGAAAATATCACCTTCGCACTCCTTAAAGCTCTCCCCCATGTCAAACATTGGTGGGAAACTTATTGGGAGCAGAGTTCCACAGAGGAGTCTGAAATATATGGGGCCGATCCAACTTGGTATTTTTTGTGGATGCGGTAAAGGAACAAAATTACCCTATTGGAAACTATGAGGACCAGTACATGAGATGGACCACACTGCGACAACAGAGGGGCCAAGTAGTTCCAAAGTTCACCAATACCTTCCATACCTTGCGCACCAAGTTGGGTATCAAAGACTCCAAACGAAATTTGGTTCTGAAATACCGTGGGACTCTACACAGATACATCCAAACTGAAATGGATTTTCTGGACATCTCATCACTCGGTGTTGCTTATCGATATGCTATTAAAATCGAGAAGAAATTTAAGCACCAGAACAAAGGGGATTTTGGTTCTGCAAATCCGCAACAACCAAAGTATGATAAAGATGTCCCTAAAAACCAGTCTCCCGAAAACCAGTCCAAGCCACATGAAAAGAAGGGTCACGGGAAGACAAAGAAGGACACCAGAAAATGGTGTGATTTCTACAAAATCCCCTGGAACAACACCGATAAATGTCGCTCAAAATAGTCATTGGTGGCCAAGATCAAATACAATGAGCCGAACCCTGATTCTGAATCTGATTTTGAAAACACTGGTAAAGGACAGATCATTGACGCAGACCCCACTGTTATCGTCGTGACCGCAGCAATTCAACTAAAAGAACCAACCGACCCTGAAGAGGGGGAGCGACTTTTTCATTCATAGATGTGGGTGAAGGGGAACCCGTTGCATTTTATTGTTGATAGCGGAAGCCAAAAGAACCTCATCTCAACAGATGTCATCAAACAGTTGGGATTATCGACAACACGACACCCACAGCCATACAACATCGGGTGGCTTCACCAAGGACGAGATCTTCGTGTCAGCCAGCAATGTCGATTGTCATATGGCATCCAACCCTTCAAGGATTAGGTATTATGTGTGTTTCCCCACTAGATGTCTGTGATGTTCTCTTAGGCCAACCATATATGTGGAAGCGCCACGTTGTTTATGAGTCTCGACCCTGCAGTGTCATTGTTTCTCTGGGGGGTCATCTCTACAGAATACCATAGGTAGTTCTGACTACTGTTCCACCTAAAAAGTGTTGCAAGGTAGTATCTCATACTGCAAAATTCAGCTTCTTCACAATCTGTTCAAAGGGGGAACAGAAGGACACTGCAACCACTACAGCTTCGCCCCAAGCACCTTCTATCCAACAGAAGCAGGTCGAAAAGGTTGCAGCAAAGTGCAAAGATTCCTTCTGCACACTGTCCTCTCATGTAGCCTGACTTGTTGAACAGCCTCAGCCTCAACAGGTTCGTGATAGACTTCCACAAACTTAGCAGCGCGACGTCTCCAGCAAGGCAAGTAGCTCACCAAGATGCAGATTCAACAAACATTTTTCCCTTTCCCCCGGGAACTCAACACAATGGAGACCATTGCTTCCTAAGGAGGGAGGATTGATCCAGGTGGATATCGGTGGCCACCCACCTTTTATGACTGGCGCAAAATAGTTTTTTGGCAAATGTGGCAATTTACTATTTTTAGCAGTTTTTAACTTCTGGGGCCATTTTGAGGGCCCAAATGAAGGTTTTACGAGATATAGGTTCTCAATGATGGCCAAAGACATGATTGAGCCCCCCAAATGAATTTTCTCGATGATACCTTTCCAACGAGCTATCATACGCCTAAAACGGAGATCGTATGCAAAAATTACGACCCCGGGAAGTTGATGTACTAAGTTACCCAAATGAGGCCCACATGACTTTTGGGCGCTTCATCTCCTAGGGTTAGGTTTTTGGATGTCTAGGAATTTTGGCATTCCTTTTTATTGTAAAAATGCCTTCAGAGCCTCATTGTAATCATCTTTTTGCGAATGCAAGTAGCCATCACATCTCTTCTCAGAGATAAGTTGCCACCATTCTATCGAGTCTTTCACTATGTATTTTATAGTCTCTGTACATTTATTTCATTAATATAAATCATGTATTACTGTATATCTATGTTTATGGTTTCATCTCTGATATATTTCTGTTATATTATTGAATATCTGCGATATCTTTGTGCATTTCTTTATTATATCTCCAATCTCATTTCGTGCCGAAAATAATCTAGATCAGTGGTATCGGAGCAGGTTTTTCTTGGTCGTTTTTTTCAGTGCATGTCCCTAACGAGGTCTGAGTATAGAAAGTTGTGTCTCGAGCTTGTATCTCTTGAGTACAATCACTCTCACACACCCAAGAACCCCTCAATGGCAGAATAAAATAAAAACGAAGGAGCAGACGATCCTATCAGTCTATTGCTTGAGCAAGCTCTCACACGACAGAGGGATGAAATGATGGAGAATTTTTCCCACATCCTTCAACGCCTGTCGATAGCAACAGGCACATCTTCATCAAGCGGCCACTTTGGAGGCACATCACCTTTCAAGGTACAAGTTAATTTTGATATTCATTTATTTAAAGTACAGATAGATGCAGAATCCCTAGACAAATGGTTAAATGTGCTAGAAGGTTATTTCTTTGTTCACAAATTTTCCGACAAAGAAAAGATCACCTTCGTACTCCTTAAATATCTCCCCCGTGTCAAACATTGGTGGGAAACTTATTGGGAGTAGATTTCCACAAAGGAGTCAGAAATATATGGGGTCAATCCCACTTGGGATTTTTTTGTGGATGCGGTAAATGAACAATATTACCCTATTGGAAACTATGAGCACCAGTACTTGAGATGGACCACACTGTGGCAAGAGAGGGGCTAAGCAGTTCCAGAGTTCACCAATACCTTCCATACCTTGTGCACCAAGTTGGGTATCAAAGACTCCAAACGACATTTGGTTCTGAAATACTGTGGGGCTCT
>SNQJ01S0183090.1:36682-48397 GCA_010110895.2 Picea sitchensis | reverse complement strand
ACACTTTGTGAGTAGCAGGATCAAACAGTTTGTATGCTTTAAATTCAGAACAGTACCCAATGAAAATACATTTAATGGCTTTAGCATCTAATTTATTCCTATTCTCCTTTGGAATATGAACAAAAGCCTTACACCCAAACACTTTCAAATTATGAACTGCAAGTTTGGAACCATACAAGGCTTCGAAATGAGTAACATTATCAAGACACCTTGTTGGACTTCTATTCTTTAAATAATCTGCAGTATTTATGGCTTCAACCCAAAATGCATTTGATATATTCTTACCTTTCATCAAACTGTGTGCACACTCTACCAGAGTTCTGTTTTTCCTTTCAGTGACTTTGTTCTGCTGTGGAGTGTGAGGTACTGTAAACTGTTGTACTATTCCATGATCTTTGTAATATTTGTTGAAGTCCCCTGATTTATACTCTCCCCCTTGATCTGAACAGAGGATTTTGATGGATTTTCCTGTCTGCTTTTCCACCATGGTTCTGAATTCCTTAAAGCACTCGAAAACATCACTTTTTCGTCAAAGGAAGTAAACCCATGTGTATCTCGTGCAATCATCAATAAACAATAGAAAGTAAAATGCACCTCCTAAAGACCTAGTCTGCATAGGCCCACAAACATCAATATGCACAAGATCTAACACATCTCTCTTTTTCCTATCAGGATTAGAGGGGAATTCATCTATGTGCATCTTTCCTAATGCACATCCATCACACACGAACTTTTCNCTTTAACATGGGAAGTCCTTCAACCATATTCTTCTTCTGTAATAACAATAAATCAGGATGATTGATGTGTCCATACCTTTGATGCCAAAGAATCTTTGTTGGCATAGTTGCAAAATTCAGTGCGTGATGTGCTTTGCTGGTAACATCAAGTTTGTATAGGCCTCCTACTCTGACTCCCGTAGCAACAGTTTTGAAATGGTCTAGCAGATCCTTCACTATGCAATGATTCTTGAAGAACTCAACCTTCAAGTCCTGATCTGTAATGGTGGACACAAAGATCAATTTTTTCTATTTCCTGGCACATAAACCACATTGTGAATGTGACGAATTGTACCATTCGACAATGTCACAAGAATGTCTCCCTATCCCTTGATCTGATGAGCGCGGTCATCTCCAAGATATATCTGGCACCATTCTGTGTTTCATTAAAATTAGTATACCAATTTTTATTACAATTCATATGTATTGATGCTCCAGAATCCACAAACCAGACATCAAAATCATTCGTTTCAGCAGATAAAGCAGCATTAGACACAAACAACCTAAGATCCTGTGATTTAAAATTTGGGGGTTCATCAATATCATCACTAGCAATAAATAATCTTAGATCATGATTTGACGATTTTTCTGCATAATGACTTGAATGTGTTCTAGGTTTATTCCTAGCCTCATTGCTATTCTTCTTATGACAGTCTTTAAAAATATGTCCAGGTCGACCACAATAAAAACAACTCTTTGATTCATTCCTGTCAGATTGCATACCTTGATTTGGAGATTGTCTTATCTGTGATGAACTGCATCTCTGCCATGAACTGCCTCATCTGCCTCTTTCTCTTGATCTCCCTCTCATAGATCTCTTATTTGACCACAGTGCCAAATCTTTATTCTGAGGCTTCAGACTCCCGCGCCTCTCTTCCTCTTGCAGCAAAATACCCGTCAGTTCTTCAAACGTAGAAGGTTTCTCCCTTGCTGCAAGACCTGTTATGAACATATGATAATCTTCTAGCATACCATTTAATGTAATAGTGACTAGGTCAGTGTTGGAAATAGTTTCCCCTATATTTACTAGCTTGTCTTTCACCTCTTTAATATGACCCAAAAATGATTTGACAGATTCATTTCCATCCATCTTAATGCCTAGCAATTTAGTTTTCAGAAATTAAATGCGATTTGTGTTGCTAGTTTCATACAATGCTTTAAGTGTTGTCCAGGTTGCAACAGAAGTTGTAGTGTCTCTAATATGTGGAATTATGTTATCTTTAACTGGCATGCACAACAATACCTTTGCCTTGTTTTTGCGTTTCTCCCAATCTTGGATCTGTGTTGCTGTCGCACCTACAACCGCATCTGGCTTCACTTCAATTCCCTTCGCAACGTTCCAGACACCATAGCCTTCCATGAGCGTCTACATCTTGAATTTCTAGTTAATGAAATTCAAGCCATCTAACTTATTGGCTTCATTGAGGTAGATCTCTGCCAGTGGATTCGCCATTGCTGCAAGATATTCTCTGCAAGTGAAACACCAAGGATATGCAACTTTTTGTCAAGTTTTCTCTGGTTGAGCAGTCTGTCGCTATGCCTTCGGATCCACTGATCCAACTCTATCTCTGTTCTCATCTTAAATCATGCATGCATCCACCTTTAAATAAAAAACACCACCTCACATGCATATATCAACCTTTAAATAATGCATATACCTTAATATCCAAAATATTCACTTTTTAAAGAAAAAACTTATAACTCCCTCTTCACCTCTTTATAGAAGATACCCACTATGAAAAAATTCACTTTTAATAAACTTCAAAATAAAATCTACTTTAATAGTTTATTAAAACCCACTTTTAATAACTTTATATTCCATATAAAGTTTAAACTCCACATGCATCCACTTTTAATAATAAAAAAAGGTAAATAACTCCACTCTCATGAAACTATCATAATAAAGTTTAATAAACTTTATAACTCCACTCCACCTCACTATTTAAATAGTGGCACCAATTTTAAATGCTCCACATGCTCTGATACCACTTGTAACTCAGAGGCTTCCTCCAGTGGAGAATGAAGCTTGAATAAAACTTTTCTCAGACTTTTGCCTTTGTCGACTGCTTCCTTTTGTGATCTCAGCATGAACCCATAAAACCTCTTATGTGAACCCAAGAAAGATCTCAGCATGAACCTTCAAACAGTCCAACGCCTAATTGCCCTTAGCGGCCACCTGCCTAGAGGGACTTACCATGGACGCTATTCAGGACCTAAGTGAACTTCCGGTAATCTTCTCAGTGAACTTTTGTAAATCTCTCCAGTGAACTCTAGACAATCGCAATAGTAGGCAAACAGATAGAGCATAAAACAGAGACAAGATAATAGACAATTTTTTAGAGATAAAATGCGGAAGCTGATTTATTTTAAAAGAGCCAAAGTGACTGGATATACAGACTTTGAGCACAACTTTCTCTTTTCTCACAATAGAGACACGGACAGACTGAAACTAAATTCTTCTGCCACTTTAGGTTCGTGTTGGCCGAGCCAGAATCACGCAGGCTTATCAAAGAAACCTATATGGAAGATGCAAAGCTCGAAGAGAGGGAGCTTAGAAGACTCAGACTTACAGACTCCAATCGACTCCCTTCAAATGAACCTCTCATCTCCTTATATACAAAATTTTGGAGAAGAGAATCATTTCTTAGACAAGACATTTTACTATTCTCTTGGAATCATATCTACTTTTAAGATTTGGCGGAGCGATTATGCAAGAAACTTCCGACCAAATTTCAAATCTACTTTCCACGTATCTAAGGAATCTTACAAATGCGGGTCAAACCACGCCAAAATCTAGAGAAGTTCTGTACGTTTCTAAGATGCTTTTATTTGAAACATTACAAAGTGGAGATTTATGACAGAAATCCACGAAAACCGACTGACACCACTATCGGCCAGTAAGACATGAAAGTGGATGGGTTCCACCATTTTATTCCACTGGTTGATCATGAAAGTGATTGAAATGATATGGGTCCCAGTGCTGAGTATAGATCTCCCTGTACATCATTGGATCTTCATTGTTGTCTTCTTCTTGTTGGAGAACATACTTTGTTCGGATAACCCAAGGATGCTTCTCATTTATGAAGTTTGTCATATACCAAATGCTTGAGATCTGATTAAGCCGATGAAAATTATCAGAAAGATTTAAATGATGAAACATTTGTTCAACATTCAATACATATGGATGTATTGCACTTGGGTTTAACCCAAATTTTTTCCACCAAGTCTCAAGCCAGGTTGGTTCAGGGTTGGTATTTGATCTGAAGTGACTAGAAAACTTTATCATGCAATAATAATATTTATACATGTCACTCCATAAGCATATATGATCCCACATGGCTTGATACTGATGGTAATTTATTTGATGAAAAAACTGAGAAGGATCTTGCTGGGGCCAAGAGTGCAATGCTCTCATTCGATTTATCATAAAATAAGAATGATCTGGAGTCTCTCTCCATTGTTGACAATTTTGAAAGAACCACCTTCTGAATGTAGATCTTAGTCTGGTGATATCTCCCATTTCTATTAGTTTTTCTCGAGCAACAAGAGTAGAAGCTTGATTCATTCTGCCTATAAGATGTTGAGGAGGTATTACATGAATGCTAGTGTTAGAAGAGAATCCAAGTAGACCGAATTCAATTCCTTCGGACCATCTTAACTCCCAATAAGGAGCCCAATTTTAAGAATAAGTTTCCCAGTCAAGATTGTCATCAACCTGTTCTGTCACTGGCCTGTTGTTTAGATCATCCCATGTATTGATAATGACCAGACTCTTAGGTTGGCTTGAACAAAAAACAATATTTGACTGCGGCTTTGAAATGAAAGAAAGTATCTTTTTAACAGGTGGATAACATTTTGTTATGCTTGGAATCGTGATGGACTAGGCTGGGTGGCCTTAAGTTGTCCTGGAAGATCCATGAGGTTCAATAGCAGCAAGAAAAGGAGTTCCCAAAATACAGTCTACAGACAGATTTTCCAAGAGAAACTTCATTCCTAAAGCATATTGGTCAAACCATAAAACACCTTTGGGAACTTCAAAATCAAAATTTGTAGAAACATTCCCTAGTCCAATGGCAGAATAATTGCTAGGGAGCCAATATTTACAAGGGATCAAATTTTTGTTGAGGAGTTTCATGTCTGATCCGATATCAAGCAAAGCATTTAAATAAAACATTTATGTGTTTATCTCTAGATTTATCTTGACATGATACTTTTGGAATTGGATAGGCAAGATTTTCATAGCATTTAATCCTTGCAAATGGGTTGAGTCATGGAGATGTCTCTCTGGTTCAATTTGTAGATCTTCTATTGGTGGAGGAAGAGATTCCACCTGGTCTTTTAAGGCTTTTATTTCTTGCCTTGCCCATGAATCAACTCTATATGAATCTTCAAAAATCTCTTCATATTGCTTCATCTTTAGCTTGAGTTCAACAACTTCCTTCTTTAGATAAAATACTTCTTTTGCCAGGTCTGTGAGTGAAGGATGCTGCAACTTGGTTTCCTTGTTGTGCTTAATGAAAGACTTGGTATTTCTTTCAAATGAAGCCTCTAGAAATAACGGCTTAATCCCTTCTTTGTGGGAAGATTCTGGATTGCTTTGCTTCTGTCCTGCTGTCATAGTTTTCAAAAAGGATTCAAGTAAAGATTTGTTCATATCTCCTTCTGGCAAGGCTTTTATTTGAGCTAGCATTTGGGCATCTTGATCTCCAATGCTATGGTACATGCATATCTTTATTTTTTCTCTGTGCCTTTGGGGGCTGGATACAAAATCCGATTCAGAAGAATCTTCGCAAGAACAAAAATTTGGATTATTACACTTACACTGATAATTTAGAAGAATTTCTTCATCAGCTGAGCTAAATTCAAAGTCTGAAGTTTCTGTGGATTCAGAACAACATCCTTCATGAAGTAGATGGACTTCTTCTCTTTTGACAAAAGGATGATGTGGGCATTGATTTGTTAAGTGGTCATTTGCTCCACATCTGTTGTAGTGAACCCTGTGTGCTAGTTGTTGTGTTGTTTCTATACTAGCTTTTTTATGTGCTTCTTTGGCCCTTTGTTCCGAGATTTTTCCTTTAGATATTCTTGAGTTTTTTCCCTCTGGACAAGAACTTGCTATGTGTCCAGTTTTACCACAAAGCCAACATTGCACTTGTTGCCTTGATTGGCTGGAATGTGTTTTTAGCTTAATGTCTTCAGGATCATAATAGTGAGTTTTTTGTCTATATCTGCCTCGGTTTGAAGGTTTCTTCTCTTTGAATGCCCTAAATTTTGTTTTCCTTCTTTTGGTGGGATCTGTGAGATATAGGCCATATTTATCACAAATAGACTTGCTATCTGGTAGGTGAGACAATTTTTGGATAGACTTATGGACTTTCATGTTTATACATAGTCCAATTAGGGCTTTAGTGATGAGAGAATAAATTTCTCCCCAGGTATACATCTCATAGGGTAATTTGAATACCTCTTGCATTTTGAGATATTCTACAAACTTACTGAGGATAGCTGCAAGGTAGACTTGTTTCCATAAAAGATTTTGGTTGTCTTTTACTTCAAATATTCTTTGCGTCCATTCTTTGTGGAATTATTCATATTCTGACATTTTTCTACATTTGACATTTATCAATATCATTTCGTGTTTGTCAACCAATTCTTCCTCAGTACCACACCAATGCTCCACAATTAGTGTGGTGAGAGATCCTATCATATTATTTCGAGGAGTTCCATTTAGATGGTAGACAACATCTCCTTGTTCATCCCTTAATACCTCTGCTTCCATTTTTGTTATCATAATAGGTGAGGAGATGACTTCCCACCATTTGCTTAACGTTCTTGTGAAGCATTGGATTAAAGATTTGCATGCTTCTGTCTCACTTTTTCCTTTCATGCACATAATTTTATAGGAGACATACATTATGTCCAATAGTTGTCGGACTTGTCCTACTGATAGACCATCTATGTTCCATTCAGGGAACCAATCTTCTACAAATGGTTGGGCTTCAGGCGTCTTTCCTTTACCTAGAAGATCAGGTGCAGGTGGTATGTTGATGTGGTGTGGGATATTTTCATATGAAGGTCTTTGGATAGAAACTAGAGACATATTAGGGTTTGTGGAAGAGGAAGACGGATTTGGTTCTTCTTTTGGAAAATGGATTGGGAATTTCTTCTCGTTTGACTTTTCTTCGGGCTTATATACAGGGGAAACAATAGAAATAAGAGAGTGAGGGAGAATAAAAGATTGGGGAATTGGTTTGTTAGGACTAGTGTCCTTTTGTTTGATATCTAACAGAGTTTTTCCCATGATTGAGAAGGCTTCTCCCAATCCTTCCATCAGTTCTTCATGATTTTTTGCATAATCCTCAGTTTTCTGCATCACTATGTTTTGAGTTTTCCCAACTCGATCATAAATGTCTGCAACTCTGTCATTCATCTGATTTACAGATTGAGCTATTGTGTTTGTAGATACCTATAGGTCTCTAATATGCCCTTTTCTGGCATAATCATTGGTAACAAATGTGTGTGTGGCCATACCTCTAAGAGCAGTATTTGTCCAATTTACTTGTTTTGATATGGATTGGACTCTTTTTTCTATACCCAAGATTTGGGTGGCTTCATCAGCTAACATTAGAGGTATAGCTTTGACTTGTCTATTAATGTCTTCAAGAATGATACCTTTAAAAGGTGGAAAAGTTTATGTGGATTCGATAGTTTTTCCTTCCAGGTTTTTCCATTCATGGCGGGCAGATATTTCTTTCCCTCCTTCCATCATCTGGACTGTAGGATTTTGGGATTTTCTTTTCCATTCATAAAAAGAAATCCAGATGTCATTTTCTGAAATATATGTTTGCCAGTCTTGTGACAAACTAGACATTTCTTCGTCTGAAGTGGAAAGATTAAATTCAGATGATTCAGGATGGATGAACAGATCCCAGTTAAGCATCTTCTTGATCCATGCTTCCTCAATTGTGTTCTTAAAACATCCCATCATAACTGAACGAAATTTATGAATTTCTTCAATAGATGGCCTTTGCATGGATGGAGGCAAAGGATTATTAAATCGACAGTCAGGTATGATCTGATCACATTGTTCGATATATCCTAGGCCATATCTCGGGGTCCCTGGTGGTCTCATTCCTTTGTAAATGTCTTGGATTCGGGGATCTAATGTCTCTATAGTAAGCATATAGTGAATCATGAGACAGATTGGAGATTTTGAACTTGAAGTTCTAAGATCTTCAACATTATGAATGTTACAAAAAAACACAGATTGATCCATGATGAAAGTAATAACTATTACTGCACAAAAAAGCTAGGCGTTTAATTCTAGTTCTTTTCACCAGAGTGAAAGAATGTCGAATAAGCTCATGGCCGACTGCTCAGGCAATAACTAGTTAAAACTTGGAAAGTCGCAGAAGTGGAAACCTTATCTTTCAAAGGCCCGAGACTTCTGATACGGCTTTCAGAAAGTCGCAAGAGTGGAAACCTTGTCTTTCAAAGGCCCGAGACTCTTGATACGACTTTCGAGATTAATTCTTATAGCAAATAAAACAAATAACAGAGTGAGAATTCTGTTATCATACCCGGGTTGAAAATGTGGTTGGCTTTGATACCACTTGTTAATAGATCCACATGCAAATCCCATGCAAACTACACCTTCACAATCCACTTTAATAAAAGGTTTAAAACTCCACGCATGCAAAAAAGAACATAACCTTCACGCATGCAAAAAATATAACCAAGCGGATCGACCTTCACGACCTGTTCCAAAAATCACACTATAACCAAATCGACCTCCTCTGAACCAAATGCATGTGGCCTCTTCTTATCCAGCCTGCACAACAAAAAAATGTTTCGACACCTCACGAGTTAGTTGAGTGCGTGGAGTATACACCTCACGCATGAATGGGGTGTGGAAATCTTGAAGGCGTTCCGCACTGTAATACACAACGCGACCACGAAAATCGGAGGTTGTTAAAATGCGCGGAACTTTCAGTTGTATTTCGTTGCACCCTTCAAGAGGAGGGACCTGCGGACTTCTATAAATTTATGCACCTCTCCCCATGGCTCTGATACCAAGATAAAATATGCGAAACAAACACACGGTGAGATTACACTCATTTCTCTATTATTCAATGAAGATTGATTACATTCTTAAATAGGAAAAGACTCTACTGAGTCGGTTACATGTAAACCACAAACAACTAGACTCTACAGACAGTGAACTACGAACTAACTCTTTGAACTGACTCTTAGAACTGGCACTTACAACTGGGGCTTACTCCATTATTTCCAAGTGCTGCATATTCTAGAAGTTGAAGATCAACGAGTCTAGAAGACAGGAAGATCGTAGAAGAATAGAATAAGAGAAAAGAGACTTCGGTGAAGATAAGAAACATGCAAAATGCTAAGAAGATAGTTTAAAAAACATAAGAACCTGTGAAAAAATTGAAGATGCTGAGAAAATGTCTACTGTGAGGCCACATGCATTTGAAGAGGAGGTGTAGACCCTCACATGCATTTGAAGAGGAGGTGTAGACATCTCTAGTGGAAGAAAAGTATGAATGGGTAGACATTGTAGGAGAAGACAAGGGTAGACCATTGTGGAAGTGGTGTTGAGAAGTTGTGTGAGAGAGAACACTACATTTAATTTTGTAGTATGGGGTTTTCTTTTAGTATGGAGTTGTGGAGAAACCCTAGGACTGCAATACTTTATGATGAAGACAATATGTGAAGGGAGGTGCAAAATATATTTTCACAAATAGAAGCCATAGAGAAGGCTCAAAAAAGAATGAGAGGCATTCAAGTTAAGACCTCAATGAGGTAAATATTGTTGAAGAAATGTTGCAGAATTTGAAGAAGAAGTTGATATCCATGAAATTAGTCCATCAAAGATGTATAACAAAAGATGAATATAATGGATGAAAGCAAGGAAGGTAAAAAACTTTTAGAGTTGAGAAAAGAGAAAAGAGTTGGAGAATGTAATTTCCAGGATGATGTGGAGGAAGAGTGCATTACTATAATGCATAAAATCCAAGAAGATGCATAAGGTATACTTGAAGTGCAAGAGGAAGAAATTATGCCAAAAGAAGATGAATAAGGTATACTTGAAGTGCAAGAGGAAGAAATTATGCCAAAAGAAGTTGATGAAGAAAATGTAGTTATGATGTTGTGGCGATGAAGTGTCAAATGAAAGTTGTGGGAAAATCTCATTAGATGTTGATGGGATTTCCTAATTCCAATTATATGTTGTTTGTTGATTTGTTGTAGGGAAAGAAGGCCTTTCCTTAGTTGAAGAGAGTGAGGATGTTGTTGTTATCAACAACATGCATTGATCTATAACCTACTTTGGATATTCCACCATCACAACATATATGATAAATAAAATCGAAATCTACCTATTAAGGAATAATTCATACTTGTGAATTATGAATAATGTCTAAAATATATAATTGTACAAATTGAAGTAAACCAAGCTTAATGTCTATGTATGAGTGAAATATGAGGATAAGGAGATAAATTAGGGATGAGGATATCATGGATTGAGTTGAGAGATTGAAGGAGATATTCTGGAGATGGTTATGGATATGATGTGATCTAATTACCTAATTAAGACTTAGTATTTATGGTCACCTATGGTTATATAAAGAGACCATTTGTACAATAGAATGTACACATGGGTTTCTTGAGTATAATTCCTTATATCCCTTGCTTCAATATATGTTTGTATGTATTTGTTGTTGGCTATTAAAGCCAACATTTTGGTATCACAACTAGAACTATAGAGAACATGGAACTATAGAGAACATGGAACTGTAGAAAAAATTGAGTGGTGGAATGGAGGTGTGAATCATGTAAGAGAGTAATATCCCAGTTCACTCTCAATGTTTCCTTGTCTGTCAGTTGATGGTATCACAACATGCTTAAGCCTCTTCACAGAGTGGAGAGAAATTTTCTTCAAAAGTGGAGAACATTTTTCTTTGAAGATTGGAGAGCGATTTGCTTGCTATTGCAAGGGAATTTGGAGCTTGATCAACCCACAACAGAAGGGGGAGAGTTTCAGGGAAATCTGGTGAAAATATTTGAAGAAAAACTCTTCAAAAATTTGGATTTTTTAGTTCGGTCGCCCCTTGCCTTAGTACAAAGTGCGACCAGGCCAGTTTGGTCATCCCTAGCCAGTTCAGAAAGAGTGACCAGGAATTTTCAGTCACACTTACCCAATTCAGAAGGAGCGACCAAGCTCTTTTGGTCGCCTGATCGCCCCTAGACAGTGGAGGAAAAGGCGACCAAGCAAAAAACAGGGTTCTAGGTTGTCAGTTTATATAGAGAAAAGCAATTTCGATCAAAAATATCTCTCGTTGCCACAATGGTTCAATGAAACGCTTCGCCTTCTTGAAGATTTGTTGATCCGAGAGTGGGGAAGTCTCTTCATAGAGTGAAGAGAAAATCGAGTCTTGCAAAGATCGATCTAACATGAGCCTGTGTAAGAAAGAGCAAAGCCTTTGTCAAAGTGTTCTGAAGATCTGAAGTTGTGTGTGATTGAGATCATTATTTGAAAGAAACAATACATGTGTTTCACGTTGTTGTGAAGAGACCAACCGGGTGAGATTTTTTAAATTTCAAAGACGTTTTTTCAAAGAGTGTTTCTTTGAAACTTTTAAATGATTTTTAGAAAGTTTTCTTTTAAGATATATGTGAATGGTTTTGAAAAGAGGGCATTAAATTTGGGTGAAAGAGCCCTAAATAAAACCTAGTTTTTGAATTGACAGTGAAAGATTGCAATTTTC
The DNA here is from genome assembly GCA_010110895.2 of Picea sitchensis. Taxonomy (NCBI): domain Eukaryota; kingdom Viridiplantae; phylum Streptophyta; class Pinopsida; order Pinales; family Pinaceae; genus Picea; species Picea sitchensis. Next base: position 36,837 of record SNQJ01S0183090.1, on the reverse strand, counting down.
GAGAAGTCTCTTCAAAGACAGGACAATGAGAGCAAGATTGAAGCGTTGAGCCAAAGATTCGACAGTGCATATAGTTTGAATATAAGAGAAATGAGGAGATTTTGCATTAAGGGGGCGCCATTTCTGCAGAAGTGTTATGTTCCCAAGAAAAACCT